>JALPQI010014513.1:0-42202 GCA_025490895.1 Thaumatotibia leucotreta | reverse complement strand
CGCTCAATTCCAGTCGAGCGTCCGTCCGTACGAATGTAACAATAACAATAACATAAGATAACCGTAAGGCTGCGGCTCTATTGAGGCGGAGAGGAGCGGAGATGTACAAAATTGACCAATTACATTCTTCAAATTCAAAATTCGAAACACTGTGATGCGGTCTCATTGGCCTATTTTGCACATCTCCGCTCCTCTCCGCCTCAATGAAACCGCAGCCTAATGCTGGTTTACATTAACCCTAAGTAAAGATCTTTTTAAAAGCGTCGCTAAAAAGTTATTCACTCGGTTTTATATCAAGATACTTTTTGGATACCTTGCAACTGGTCTTCCGTGAAAACTATTCCCTAATGCGTAAGCTTAGTCAAAATCTGGGCCGTGTGGTGACGGCGGTAAGAATACATATGTCACCACCCCAACTCCTCCTTCGGGTGTCGTAAGAGATGACTAAGGGATTGAAGTGTCACTGACCATTATTTGACATAATATTGATGATGGGCAGCAGCGTCATCAATGTCATCATAGAGGACACATTACTGCGATCGCCAATCCGCTTGCCCAGCGTGGCGATTATGGGCATTTACCTTAATAAGAGAGGCCTACGTCCAGCAGTGGACTATCATAGGCTGATGATGATGATGATGAAAGGTCTTTTTAAAAGCGTCGCTAAAAAGTTTTTCACTCGGTTTTATATCAAGATACTTGTTGGGTACCAACCTTGCAACTGGTTTTCCGTGAAAACTATTCCCTAATGCGTAAGCTTAATCAAAACCTGGGCCGTGTGGTGACGGCAGTAAGAATCATTTTGTCACCACCCCAACTCCTCCTTCGGGTGTCGTAAGAGTCGACTAAGGGATTGAAGTGTCACTGACCATTATTTGACATATTATTGATGATGGGCAGCAGCGTCATCAATGTCATCATAGAGGACACATTACTGCGATCGCCAATCGGCTTGCCCAGCGTGGCGATTATGGGCATTTACCTTTTTAATAGGTAGAGTAATTCAAGAGGAAGGTTTTTATGTAGGTATAGTACCCGTGCGAAGCCGGGGCGGGTCGCTAGTATACGATAAATCAAGATCCAAAACTGTACACATATGACGTCGACTATACTAGGAAGTAATATTTCGAAAATGAAACTCGACTTTCCCGAAATCCATTATCATATGCTCCAGATTTCCATGTTCGCTCAATGGATGCAATTTCTGCATTCGGAAACGTTTTCCGATTTTATTCCAAAGGGGTTACCGCGGACTACAAAAATCTTAAATCTCGAGCACCTCTCCCTTTCGCTCCAAATGGCGACTACGTTAGAGTGACAGGAACAGATGACGAGAAGAGAACTCCGCAGTAGGTCTGCAGTTCCCAATAATGCTTTTAAGATTCTTTCAAGTGACTCGTCGATTTGTGACTGTGAGTCTAAAAACGAAAGCAAAACGTTTTTATTTTTAACCGACTTCAAAAAGGAGGAGGTATTCAATTTGGCTGTTTTTTTTTGTATGTATGTACCTATTTTACTCGATATCTCCGAGAATCGAGAACCGATTCGAAATATGAATGTAGAATATCAGACAAATGTTCCGAATGAATGGATAAGTTAACAAAATTTTACTTCATTTTTTTTCTGGTTCATACTTCATAGAAAAAAAACATAGGTTAACCAAAATGTAGTGCATGTAATTTTAGTGCATTTTTTTGGTATAAGTATTCATTTTATATATTTCCAGGGGTGCACTCACCGCTCTAACTCTCGCCCTGACACTTCTTGTATGGTCTTATGTATAGGGTTATAATAGACTTTCCAAGGCCAATGAAGTAATAATATTTTTCCTAACTAGTGCGCAAAAACGAACTTTGCGCACGCTTCGCGCGCGGTAATTTCTCTTTTTACCCGACTGCCAAAGAAGGAGGGTAATGTTTTTGACGCACTTGTTATGAAAAATATCGTCCCTTATACGTGCAAAAACTTTTTTTTAACTCGGGTGATTGTCGCCCTCGTTTCGCTCGGGCTCCAACTCTCACCCTCGCCGAAAAAAAGTTTTCCCGCACTAGTTAGGAAATGTACTATTGTCATAGTCTATCTGTGCTCTCATATTGTCAATTTATTATTTTAAAATTCTTACTACATACTTTAATTAAACATTAAAACATCGACGCATGCTCTCCTGTCAAGGGATCAAACGGCGGCGAGTTGATAACTGCGGACTCCAAGAAGTTATCGCTTTCTAAATCAAAATCTGAAAAAATAACGAAAATACATTAGATGTTTTACCAGCAGTGTTATTCACTAAGGAAACCGCCTTGCTGTCAGCGCTGTGTCAGTGCTGCGGCAGCGTCGAGCCTAAAAATGGTATTCACTAATGTACTTTAAACGACACTAGCGCTCGGCGACGAATGCGGCGTGAGCTGGAACTACACTGCGTCGAGAGTTTGACGTTTAATGTATGAACTTCGTATTCTCTAACGAAAAACAGCGACGAACTCGCCCGCAACCTCGCTCATAGCCTCGATTTCTAATGTCAAATAAAACAGCTAGGATTTTAGACAAGGCTGTCTCGACATCGAGCTCGTTGACGAACGCAGCGTCGAATGTGTCAATAAGAAAATAGCATAGCTGGGCACGCTACCGATCGACAGTGATCTGGGGCAATTTTTTTATTTATGATTTAGTTGTATTTTCGTAAGTTTATTTAAAGATTTAGTTTATTGCTTATGTATATCTTAAATGTTTACCTTCCCCGCCATCCGGTAACCGTGCTACGGCACAGCTTCCAAAATAATTTAATTGCCACACTGTAAACAGAAATAAAACTTAATTTTATGTCATCATCATCATCATCATCATCACATCAGCCGAAAGACGTCCACTGCTGAACATAGGCCTCCCCCAAAGATTGCCACAATGACCGGTGCTGCGCCACCCGCATCCAGCGGACTCCCGCGACCTTCACCAGGTCATCGGTCCACCTTGTGGGGGGCCTACCCACGCTACGTCTTCCGGTACGTGGCCGCCACTCAAGAATCTTCCCGCCCCAACGGCCATCGGTTCTACGCGCAATGTGCCCCGCCCACTGTCACTTCAGTTTAGCGATTCGGAGAGCTATTTCGGTTACTTTGGTTCTGCTGCGGATGGTCTCATTTTTAATCCGATCACGCAGAGAGACTCCTAGCATAGCCCTCTCCATTGCCCTTTGGGTGACTTTGAGCCTTCTTATGAGGCCCATTGTAAGCGGCCACGTTTCAGTACCGTATGTCATCACTGGCAACACACACTGATTAAAGACTTTATTAATAATTTTATGTACCTAATTGCAATTGATATTGCAAAATGATGTATCAAGTTCATCACTTGACTTTCTTAAGGTGCGGTTAAACTAAAAGAGCATTCGCTGTTCTAACCTCCCACTCTACGAAATTCGATCGGTAAACTAAACATGATTGGTTTAAACGCACCTTTAGATATTTCAACAAAATAAGAGTAGGGTAGAAAAGTGAAGGTCGCAGGAGTCCGCTGGATGCGGGTGGCGCAGGACTGGTCATTGTGGCAATCTTTGGGGCAGGCCTATGTTCAGCAGTGGACGTTATTCGGCTGATATGATGACGAGAAAAAATATATTATGGATTATGTTATGAATAAGAGGGTACCATTAGCTTTCAAATTGCAGTTGGCGAATTGCATTGCGCAGTAGCTCGAGAAAGTGAATTGACTTTTATAGAAACCTTTCGCGCAGAGGTAACCAGTGCTGAAACAAAATAATCTATAACTAACAAATATCTCAGTTAAACAATGTTGCATATGAAACCTTCACTTGGGTGTGGGGGATATCCGGGAGGTAGTAATAACACTAATAACACTGTAGTTCCCAATCACTAAGTACATTTATTATCCCACACAAATACTTTAGTTTACACGATCAAAGTCACGAAGTGCCCGTCCCGAGCAGGGTCACCGCCTTTTATACCCTCGAGTAGCAATCCCCGATTGTTTCTACCTTCTACCTGGCCCCAATTTCACCACATTGACAAGTCCTACAATTGTAAATTTACTGTTTCTCCAATCTGGGGATCCTGTAGGCTACAGTTTACCGTTTACTATCGGAAGGGCCGTGCGTTTGTTTGCCTCCAACATAAAATGTAGTGGAGGAACTTTAATAAATCAGCAGCAATTAACTACTTTTTTGCCAAGCAAAATTACAATTGTCACAAAAAGTATGACAATTGTAGCGAAATTCCGACATAAGCCGAACCACATGTCAAGATTGAATGAGAATTGTACTAAACCTTGCGACAATTGTCACGGAGTTTCGGAAAACAAAAAGTAGTTTATTAACGATTTAATAACGTTATCAGTAATCATTTTATGTTGGTGGCAAACAAGCACATAGACCGTCCGATAGTAAGCGGTAGCAGTAGCCTACGGAGGCCTGTGACGTCAGTAACAGTGATATTTTACAATTGTCACACTTGTAATTATGGTGAAATAGGCCACTGGCAGTAGCCTACCTTCATTAATGACTTGCGGCAAGAAATACTCATATTGTAAGTGGAGGGTAGGCGAGTTGTTACACATACAAGACTTTTTCTACGACCACACACTTTAAAATATTATTTGTCAAACACAATTTTATTAATAATCACGGTCGGGCGGGAGATATCAATATTAAAAAAGTAGGCTCCTCTATGGTTTACTATTCATCGAGGCAGTAGGGCTTAGTGCTTTTGCCTGTCCACAAGGACTAAAATAAAATAAAAAAAAATATTCATCAGAAATGATATTTAAAATTAGGTTGGCAACCATGTATTTCATTACGTCTTGTACACACGAGGTGTCTTAAAATCCAAAAACGCACAGCGTGTATGGCTGAAAGGTGTATTCCTGTTCACGACCCTGTAAATGGCAAGTATAACGTACGGGAGTAGAAAGTGTCCCACTGCTGCAATTTTGCCAAACCTATTTCCAGTTTATTTTGTGTGTTCTCTTTTTTCGTTCTTTAATCTTAGTTTAGCTCTACAGCGCAATGGCTGACTAGCTGTAATGCTGTATTGTTTTTTATAGTCAAATAAATAAACATTTACACACTTCATAAAACCTTGAAAAACACTTACTCATACGCTCTCAAACATGGCCTGATCCAAAAGTCGCATAAATATCTATACGCGAGTACATGGGTATACATGAGGGGCACAGGAAATAGCGTAACGGTGACAGGTGACGACCCCAAGGGGAAGAAGACACTTGGGTGTGTCTCCCATGTCAGTCCAGTGCTGCGAACGAGAACATTTGTGAGGGATTAAATCATCAGGCCGCTTGGTGATGGCTGTAGAATACATTTGTCACCACCCCTACTGTTCCCGTGGTGATTAGAGTCGGCTAAGAGATTGAGAATACATTTGTCACCACCACAACTCCGTCCGATGTCGTAAGAGTCGACTAAAGAAGTGTCACTGATCATTATTGGATAAAAGATTGATGATGGGCAGCAGCGTCATTATAGTGGACACATTACTGCGATCGCTAATCCGCTTACACAGCGTGGCAATTATGGGCATTTACCTCCTAATGCGTCTATACGCATAGTTAATAGGAGAGGCCTACGTCCAGCACGACTATCATAGGCTGATGATGTAAGAGATTGAAGTGTCACTGAGCATTCATTTGTCCAAGTTTCATGGGCAGCAGCGTCATTAATCATATTGAACACTACTGCGATCGTCAAACCGCTTGCCCAGCGTGGCTCCCTGCGACCATATATAACATGGACGTCTAACGCCAGCTCAAAAATGCCCCCAAAAGCAATTGTTCAATTGTGCCAAGATGGGCAGAACATAGCGCTTTTCTTAACACTGCGCATATTTCGGCGCAACATCGTTGACAAATGTTAATAGAATACAGCCAATCAAAACTTTGATGGACCAATCGCAACCATTTTTAAATGGCGGTTTAAGTTTTTATAGGTTGATATTGACATTCATTACCGCGATGCATTGAAGAGGGGGTGTCACTTGTCAACTAAAATTCAGAACCGTTTTTGAAAGGCAATTTAATATGGAGTGCGGCTTCCATGTTTTATTTGTTCGTAGGTGGCTCCTCTTAATACGCATAGGTTAATGAGAGGCCTCTGTCCAGCAGTGGAATGATTTCACATCATCAGCCTATTACGGTACACTGCTGGCCTCTCTTATTACTTGGGATGGACGCATTAGGAGGTAATATACATAAACGCCGCGCTGGGAAGTGGGCAAGTGTGTTGGCAATTGTAGTGATATGATCATTACCATGAAATGACGCTGCTTCCCGTCCTCGATCTTCAATAAATGTATGGTCAGTGACACTTCAATCCCTTACACTTACGACACCCATAGGAAGAGTTGGGGTGGTGCCAAGGGTATTCTTACAGCCGTAATCAGGCGGCCAGGGATTAAGGAAATAACAATAAATATCTTGGACCCGCGTAATCGTAACTGTAATCCTTAATAAATTGATGGCCAGTGACCCTTCAATCGCCTTAGTCGACTCTTAAGACACCCACGGGAAGTGATGGGGTGTTGACAAATGTATTCTTACTGCCATTACCACGCGATCAAATATTCTTCGTAAAATAACATTTATAAATAAATAAATATCATAGTTCATAATGATACTCAAATTGACCTAGTCCCACGGTAAGCTCAATTAAGGGATGTGGATTTCAGACGATAATATACAGTGTGGAAATTAAACTCAGGCCCTGGAGGAAAACTACTTTAAATCCTTAAGCTAGCTCATCTTACTTAAAGGAGACATTCCTTTATTTAAAAAAAAAACAAATCTGCATTAAAAGATTTTTTAATTATCATTTTTATTTATCAGTTAAATAATTTAAGTGTAACAAAATTGATATTAAAATAAAGTTGATGTTATATTTAACGATAATTTTTATTTTTAAGACCAAACGTTTGTTAGTAAAACTTTATCCTGAATATTAATGCTACCGATTAGTATAATAAAATAAAGAGTGTTTGAAAAAATCTTTTAATGCAGATTTGTTTCTTTTCAAAAATAAAGAAATGTCTCCTTTAAGTAAAATTAGCTAGCTTAAGGATTTAAAGTAGGTAGTTTTCCTCCAGGGCCTGAGTTTAATTTCCACACTGTTTATAATAGACAGATACGTATAGTTGCAATTAATGTACTTACTAAACTGAATAACCAGAGTGAGTAGGCACCCCAGGAGGATACGTTACTCCATACATGTACTTAAACTCGGGACCAACTTCTTTTTGCCGTCGTGCATTGCTTTCCTGTCAAATACATTCCAAATATAAATAAGTATAGCCTTCTTCCATGCATGCATCAGCCTATGATAGTCCACTGCAGAACGTAGGCCTCTCCTATTAACTATGCTTTACGCATTAGGAGGTAAATGTCCATAATCTCCACGCTGGGCAAGCGGCTTGGCGATCGCAGTAATGTGTCCACTATGATGACGCTGCTGCCCATCATCAATCTTTTATCAAATAATAGTCAGTGACACTTCAATCCCTTCTTATGACAAATCGATTCTTATGACACCCGCAGGAGGAGTTGGGGTGGTGACAAATGTATTCTTACTGCCATTACTACAGCCTTCTTGGGCCGGGCTATATTTTTGTTCCGGTGACGATGGAGACAGCGGGCTGCTGGTTAGCTGATGCTAAGCAGCTTATACGGGACATAGGACGTCGTCTCCGACAAAAAGGAGAACATCCCCGCTCAGAGTTGTTCCTGGTGCAAAGGCTGTCATGGCTATTTATTCAACGCGGAAACGCTGCGAGTGTTATGGGCACTTTTGCACCGGGAACGACGATTGGCGGCTTATTTTCTTCGTGTACTATTTTTACTGTTTTTGTTTTTAAGTTAGTTTTAAATATAAATAATGTAAAATATAAATTAGAAGACTGGAAAATGTGTTTCTCTGGGATTTCGGTTGTGGGTACTAAGCTATATATATGTATAGGCTACTTTGTACACAGTTTATCATACGCTTGCGGCTTCTATTATATCTTATGGTATAAGTAGCTATGGCCGCACCTTTAAGTCCTACTTGGAACAAATCAGGTTAATACAGATACGGTTTCTTAAATTGTTAGTAGATAAAAAAACGAAGGAAAAATGTAAAGACGACTACTCAGTATTATTCAAGATATGTAAAATATTACCAGTGCATGATGGGTGCGTATCATAATGAATACGCACTTTTAGTATAATTACAGTTTACAAACATTCATAACGTATACTAACGTTAGGTATAATGTATTAAACATCTATTTCCAAATAGTATAATACAAAAATAATATAACGTTAATAATATATACCGTTGTTTAGTCTAACGTACATATTAACGAATTCCGTTTCATATATTAATATAAAGGTATAAAAGTTAAAACATATACTAACATCTGATATAACGATATAAATATAACTGCGAGAAAAGTAAGTTAGGTTAAGTTCTACAAAAAGGTATACGTTATATTACTTACCCTTTTCAATCCGTTCTAGCCTCGAAACCTAACCAATCCAAGTAATAAATCAGGGTAAAACCGACATGGATTGGTTAGGTTTCTAGCGTAGTTTCCCGGATAAATAAAAGACCTACTTACTTTTAATTAATCGTTTACGCATCGTCATTCTTGCGAAACCAAAAAAGGGGGGACGGGGGGCGTAGCCCCCCACAAGGGGGGCTCGGGGGGCGGAGCCCCCCGCATTAAAAAATAACAAATTTGTACATCCCCTACTCTCACCTGGATAGGTTCGTTAGGTACCTTTTATCCCTTAGAGCAGAAAAAGAAGCCCCGCGCAGCGGGGCTTCGTCGACCGGTTCCCAGGTCTGAATCGCTTCCTATACGGATACGGCTTAATAAACGGATAAATAGTAAATCAATTCAAATGAAATATAATGATAATTCTATAGTTTAATAATTAAAAAATCGTAGGGGCTTATATTTTGTGTAAGATAGTTGTTTTGTATATTAGATTATTTCAATGTTATACCAATTAATCGTTATCGTAAACGATATTATATGTTACGTTCATTATACATTTTACAAATATTCATTTAATAATTATACCTTTTATACGTTATATTTATTACACGTTAGGCATTATACATTTATACAAACTGAATTTATACATTATGATTTATATAGCATAAGTTCGTATACGTTATATTACTTACCCGTGCATGATACAGTGAAGTTAATGATAGCTTTAGAAGAATATGGTAGAAATGAATTTAAATTTAAAAGTGAACGGTCATGTTACCCTATTAGATCTGCACAACAGGGGAAGTATATTGTACCTAGAGTAAGTAATTATTATGGTCGGAGAACAAGACGTTATCTAGTCCCTACAGTTTGTAATCTATAAAGGACACTAGTTTATCAAAATATTCATTTAAAAAGAAAGTTAGGGAAGTGTTGTTGTCTGCACTATAGCACTGATGTGAAGCGGTTTTGTGAGATAGGTACATGCAGGAATAATATCTATATATAAAAAAAAAATGGTAACTGTAATAAGTAATAATATTTGTATAAATAGGCTAGTTATAAGAGAGCATGTCTCCGCCAACAAACTGTTCTACAGTTTGGCGGGCAATATATTAATTGTAGCCAGGTTGTTTTTTCAGAATAAATGATTTATTATTATTATTTCCTTTATTGATCTTTTGTCTTAGGCTAGGTGTTTTATAAAAATGTCTATAAAAGTAAAATACAATACAACATACAAAAACAATACAAAATATAAACACTCTATAAAAAACCTAACCTAGGGTGCCGCCGGCAACGGAGCGGGCCCAAGCTGCCGGTGGTTAAGGTCGCAGAGAGAGGAACCGACGGACTATCCGCGCCGTGTCCAGGATTACCGCCTTCTGCATCTGACCCTTGATCCAGCCATCTAGCGAGAGACTCTTAAGATGTTGGTCGAGACTCTTCGCTATTAAACCGTTCGCTGTAACGACTATCGGGACTATGATCGTCGAGTCAACATCCCACATGGCGGTTATCTCGTGGGCCAAGTCTAGGTACTTACTGGACTTGTCCTTCTCGGCCTTCACGAGATTCTCATTATTATTATACTCTTTATTTCACATGTCTCTTAGGCTAGGCTTTTTATAACAATATTTATAAAATTAAAATATAATACAACATACAAAAACAATACAAAACACATAAATACTTTATAAAAAACCTAACCTAGGGTGCCGCCGGCAACGGGGCGGGCCCAAGCTGCCGGTGGTTAGGGCTGCAGGGAGAGGAACCGCCGGACTATGCGCGCCGTGTCCAGGATTACCGCCTTCTGCATCTGACCCTTGACCCAACCACCTAGCGAGAGCCTCTTGAGGTGTTGATCGAGACTCTTCGCTATGAGACCGTTCGCAGAAACAACTATCGGTACAATGATCGCCGAATCAACCTCCCACATGTCGGTTACCTCGTGAGCCAAGTCAAGGTACTTACTGGCTTTGTCCTTCTCGGCCTTCACGAGGTTCTCGTCATGGGGGATGGTGATGTCGATGAGCATTGCCCGGCGTTGGGATCGATCTATCAGCACGATATCAGGCTTATTGGCTACATTAGTCCTGTCCGTGATGATAGATCGATCCCAATAGAGCGTGGCACGACCATTTTCGAGAACTGCCGCAGGTGTGTACTTATAGTACGGCACTTCGAAGCCCACAAGGCCGTATTGAAGAGCAAGCTGCTGGTGTATAATCCTGGCTACGAGGTTGTGTCTGTGCAA
Source organism: Thaumatotibia leucotreta (assembly GCA_025490895.1). Lineage (NCBI taxonomy): Eukaryota > Metazoa > Arthropoda > Insecta > Lepidoptera > Tortricidae > Thaumatotibia > Thaumatotibia leucotreta. Next base: position 31,447 of record JALPQI010014513.1, on the reverse strand, counting down.
GTACTCGGTGTTAACAATCTGAGAACAACCGGAAATAATATGCCTGAGTGACTCACCGGGACGGCGGCATGCCCGACAAATGTCGACCGTACCGTCCTTCAGGATATATTTCCGGTAGTTATTCGTCATGATAACCTCGTCAGCAATTGCACAGGCAAAACCCTCGGTTTCTCCGAAGAGGTCCCCGAATCGTAGCCAGTTCACCGACGCGAGTAGATCCACATCAGGTCCCGTGAGGGCCTTGTAGAACCGCCCGTGTAGCTCCTTGCTCTTCCATACCGCCTTGCGGTCCTCGGTGCATAGTACCACAGGTTTGCGCCAGTTCTCTTTTGCCAAGGAGAGCGGGGTGAGGTTCCGATCTACTGCCACCACATCTCGATGCATCCCGCATTCTTTGTTAAGAAAATAGTTTCTAAGATTGTACACCTCGCGGTTGTGAAGGTTTTTGGCATTTAAGAAGCCGCGGCCCCCACATTTCCGCGGGATGTACAATCTCATAACTGATGAGCGCGGGTGTAGCATTCGATGTGTGGTGAGCAGTGTGCGGACCCTTCGATCCAGGGCGTCCAGCTCGGTCTGAGTCCACCTTAGTACGCCAAAGGAGTATATGAGTATGGGCATTAGCCAGGCGTTGAAGGCGCGCACTTTGTTGCCTCCTGACAAAAGACTGTTAAGTACTTTTGTGAGCCGGCTGAAAAAAGCGCTCCTTCACCGCCTGTCTAATTCCCATATCTTCAATACCCAAAGACTGTGACATACCAAGGTATTTATAGGTTTCTGCTTCCGAGATAGATTTGAACGACATTGTCTCAGAAAGCTGTAAATTTGTTGAATTTACTACTTTCCCCCGCTGTACATGCATAACCGCACACTTATCGACACCAAACTCCATTTTGATGGCACTACTGAAAACTTCTGTGGTTCGCAGTAGTTCCAACAAGTCTTGGCTATTTGGCGCAAATAATTTGAGATCATCCATATACAGAAGGTGAGAAATGACTTCACCCTCTCTCCGAAGCCGGCAACCTAGTCCTGAATCCTTCAGCAGGGTACTGAGGGGATTCAGAGCTAGGCAGAACCACAAGGGACTCAGACTGTCACCCTGGAATATTCCTCACTCGATCCTTATGAAGTCCTGCGGGCCAGAGGGGCCATCCCCGCCTCCTGGTTGACGAAGGACTGTGGTCCACTGCCTCATACACGCGCCGAGAAAGGATCTTAAAGTTGCATGAACTTTATACAGCTCCAAGACCCTTTCCAACCATGAATGAGGCACCGAATCATAGGCCTTCTTGTAGTCAATCCAAGCGGCGGAGAGGGCCCCTTTGTTACGCCGGACTTGCTGGCAAATGATCATGTCGATGAGGAGGAGCTCTTTAGTACCACGGGACCCAACCCTACATCCATTTTGAGCAGGAGCCAAAACATTGTTCGAAACAATGTGCGTGTTAATTTTTACTCTCAAAATGGATGTAAGGAGCTTGTACAGTGTGGGCAAGCACGTGATGGGTCGGTAGTTCTTCGCTTCCGTGGTACTACCGGACTTGTAGAGCAGGAAGGTTACACCAGTTGTTAAAGAAGGTGGCAGGGAACCGAGCTCGAGGGCTTGTTGGAATTGCGTTGCCAATCGTGGGTGCGAGCATCGAAACCATTTTAGCCAGAAGTTGTGCAATCCATCCGGCCCAGGACTTTTCCAGTTCTGAGTCGTGCGGATAGCACAACTTATGTCATCGGGGCTGATGGTAACTGCCCCCATAGGTTCGATGGTCTCGCATTCACGTTCGACAACGGTCGAAAAAGCGCTCCTTCACCGCCTGTCTAATTCCCATATCTTCAATACCCAAAGACTGTGACATACCAAGGTATTTATAGGTTTCTGCTTCCGAGATAGATTTGAACGACATTGTCTCAGAAAGCTGTAAATTTGTTGAATTTACTACTTTCCCCCGCTGTACATGCATAACCGCACACTTATCGACACCAAACTCCATTTTGATGGCACTACTGAAAACTTCTGTGGTTCGCAGTAGTTCCAACAAGTCTTGGCTATTTGGCGCAAATAATTTGAGATCATCCATATACAGAAGGTGAGAAATGACTTCACCCTCTCTCCGAAGCCGGCAACCTAGTCCTGAATCCTTCAGCAGGGTACTGAGGGGATTCAGAGCTAGGCAGAACCACAAGGGACTCAGACTGTCACCCTGGAATATTCCTCACTCGATCCTTATGAAGTCCTGCGGGCCAGAGGGGCCATCCCCGCCTCCTGGTTGACGAAGGACTGTGGTCCACTGCCTCATACACGCGCCGAGAAAGGATCTTAAAGTTGCATGAACTTTATACAGCTCCAAGACCCTTTCCAACCATGAATGAGGCACCGAATCATAGGCCTTCTTGTAGTCAATCCAAGCGGCGGAGAGGGCCCCTTTGTTACGCCGGACTTGCTGGCAAATGATCATGTCGATGAGGAGGAGCTCTTTAGTACCACGGGGACCCAACCCTACATCCATTTTGAGCAGGAGCCAAAACATTGTTCGAAACAATGTGCGTGTTAATTTTTACTCTCAAAATGGATGTAAGGAGCTTGTACAGTGTGGGCAAGCACGTGATGGGTCGGTAGTTCTTCGCTTCCGTGGTACTACCGGACTTGTAGAGCAGGAAGGTTACACCAGTTGTTAAAGAAGGTGGCAGGGGAACCGAGCTCGAGGGCTTGTTGGAATTGCGTTGCCAATCGTGGGTGCGAGCATCGAAACCATTTTAGCCAGAAGTTGTGCAATCCATCCGGCCCAGGACTTTTCCAGTTCTGAGTCGTGCGGATAGCACAACTTATGTCATCGGGGCTGATGGTAACTGCCCCCCATAGGTTCGATGGTCTCGCATTCACGTTCGACAACGGTCATCCATTCACCCTCGGTGTGTCCGACGGGCGCTGACCAGATACTACGCCAGAAATCACTCATGGCAGTAGCATCCGGCAACCGCGCGTCGGACACACGGTAGTCGGTTTCCTCCCACTTTCGGTAAACCTTCCTTTGGTCATTCTGGAAAAGGCGATTCTGCTGGAATCGGTTCACACGCTCTCTGTACCGGCGAATACGGTTTGCCCATGCATAAACCTTCTGCTTCAGAAAGTCGATGCGCTCTGTGAGGTTGGCCATGTAGTCGCGGGGTGCAATACCCGTTACCGCAAACGCCTGGTTCACAAAGCGCATTACTCGGGGGCGGTTGTTGCCCCCCCTGAAGCAGATCAGCTTTGCAATGAGAGTCTTAAACGAGTCGATACGTCGCTCGATCCGCACCTGCCATGCGGGGACACCCCCAGCGGTCCTAGGTGCACGGTCAGAGTCCGGAAACTTGACTCGAGCAACACGGCACGCTGCAATGGCCCCGCAGTACATGATCGAGTGCGTATCATCCAAATCTTTACTGGATCGTATATACGGCTCCAGTAAAGCGTTTAGGGCTCCCATCAACGCTAGATTGCGCCTATTCATGGGCAAACGTGGTAATCGTGGCCTAGAGTCGGGTGTGAAGCGATACTGCATAATCGCTTCTTCCAGAGTCCTCCTCAATTGCTCATTGTCTGAAGTACTCACACTCAGGTTCGCAGCATCGTCCTCATCAGCAGCAGGACCGACCCGCAGTGCCTCGGATGCCAAGTCGTGTGCCGGCACCGGGTCCGGCGATGTGGCGGGTGGGACCTGCGCCGAGGAAGGGGTCGCGCGAACAGGGAGAGCCTCCAGGCGAAGCCGATCAAGTGTCGAGTCATCCAGCCGCTTTGATCGTTGGATGACTCGCACTTGATCCGATAGTCGCTGCGCAGTCACATTAATGGCTGGTGCAAGGGCCTGAAACAGAGGAAGCATCCGGACACGATACGCGGATAGATTAGTTCCTCCCTCTGTAGCCCCGTAGTAGGCGCGCATGACGTTCTCATTCATAGCTTGAGACCATGTCATGCGTCGCACTACACCACCGGCAGCGGGAGCCGTGGGCGGGGCAGAATGTCCCGCGGGCCCCAAGCGTGCCGGCAGCGGTGGCCGTCCTCGTCGCGCAGGTGGTCGTGGCGGCGGCGGCGTAGGTCCGCGCTCGTCGCTGCTCGATCCGCTGAAGTCGGGCGCGGTGGCGTAATCAGCACCCGATGAGACTTGAGAGCTTATTATTATTATTATTATACTACAAGATTATAATATTGCACGAAAATCCATTAACCTTTGGTCTGTTGCGATTTTTTTTCTAATAGTTTCCACGTGCACTGAACACTTGATCAGTGCTTAGACATACGAAGGGTTAGCATCGTTTAGCGATGTCATACCGGGATTTCACGTACTATTTTATAAATCCTGCTTTTTAATATAGTTCAGTTATTTAATTGACCTAATAACTGAACGACAGAACTACTATTACAGTAGTAGGTACAGTCGAAAGCAAAATAAGGTGTACATAAAAATATTAAAAATATTTATGTCCCAGTGCACTTTAATTAACAATGTATGAATCTTTTTGAGATTTCAAATAAATAATTTGAGATTAATTTTTAATTCAATCATGTTTAATAAGAATATTGTTGTTGCGGACTCTATTTTGATAAACCTCTTTAGCTGTAGTATTTTATAATATTTTTGCCTTTGAAATTTGACAATGTCACTCATTGATATGTACTGAAAATAAAATGTGTCAAACGTAAGAAAATAATGTTTTAATGAAGAAAAAGCGAACTAAACTTAAATATTGCTACCGATAGCCTTCTGCGTCGGTAACATAGTGGTCCATTCGAGCCGCACGAACCAGCGCCGCGCCGTCCACTCGCCCTGGGCAAGAACTGAACCGAACCGAACCGACACCTTGTCGGGGCCAGTCACACGCGGTCGCGCGAAGAACATGGAACATGAACCAGAAGCCGGAACGTCTGCACAAGAAAAAAGGCCGACTACATCGACACCAGTAAAATCCAAATCCAAGGCAAGTACAGTCAGCCGGTATAGATCGGAACATAGTCAAACCATTCGATCAAATGTTAGTAGTGTGCTACGGAGAAAAAAGGAAGCTGAAATAGCGGCCGCTAAACGATTAGCTGACGTAGAACGAACTCTCATCCAAAAAGAACTCAACATCACGTTAGCACATTTGGATGCAGAAGCAAGTCGGCATTCTCGATCTAGTCGAAGTCGCGTTCAAGAGTGGTTAACGACCGAATTGCACGCTAAGGAACAAGATGAGCCGCCTTGTACCTTACCGGCGAACAATGACGCGCTTGACCAGAACACGGAGCGAAACCGGAATTGTGATCCGCCTAACGAAAAACGTATTCGTAATAATACTAAGCCTTCCGACATACAACTTCTGGCCCAAGAAATTGCAAATTTGCGACGTCCAACTGAACCGAAAGATCTTCCATACTTCAACGGAAATGTCAACGAATGGCTTTCCTTTAAAGCTGCTGTCACAGATTTGCGAGCTTCAGCGACCGAAAATGAAATTATCTCCAAATTTCGACGATGCTTGAAGGGAGAAGCCCGCATAACTGTCGCTGCGCTTTTGGATACTCACGTTCCTGTCAACGACATCATGGAAGCTCTAGAACTGCGCTTTGGTCTGCCCGATCTGATCCTACAAGAAGAAATCCAGGCGCTAAAAGACTTACCTAGACTCGTCGATAACACGGAACAACTTAGCAGATTTGCCTGTAAAGTACGAAATTGCGTATCAACTATTAAGGCCCTTAATAAACCCGAACACCTTTGCAACATAGAGCTTTTACGAACCCTGAAACAAAAGATCCCCCACCTGAAAACACGATGGCTTTCGTATGCATTAGACCATGATCAAGATGATGAACCTGAACTTGTCAAGCTGTCAGACTTTTTGAAGAAGGAAGCCCAAACCACTTCAAAGTACTGGTTGCATGATACCTCACGCACGATTATAAAACCAGTACATTCGAACAGAACCCATTACGCCGAATTTGAAGATAACGAATCTGAACCCGAACCTGAACAATGTTATACTTCAAATTCGCCTAAAGAACCTCCTGAAATAGTCTGCCTATTCTGCGAATCGAAGACTCATCTTGTTAAGAACTGCGAACAATTCCTTCGCCTATCAATTAACGATCGATGGGAATGGGCGAAGAAAATCAAAGTTTGTTTTAAATGCCTGAAGTCCAAGCACCGCCGGGAGAACTGTCGAGCTCGACCATGTGGCGTAGAGGGATGCCGCATGTCACACAACAAACTGCTTCACTCTTCGCAACATCCCGAAATCTCTGCTGGCGTACATCCTTCGACTTCGAGACCTGAAACAAACTCAGAACCAGCACCCGAGAAACCACTGCGAGAAACGACAGCTTGTACCAGAACTACCAGGTCGCAAGTTTTGTTAAAGATAATACCCGTACGAATCCGTGGGCCGATTATATCTAAATGTATTTATGCCCGTTTGGATGGAGGAAGTACCCTGACCCTATTGAAACAAGAGATCGCAGACGAAATTGGCCTGAAAGGAAATGCTGAACCATTTAACCTAACTGGCATTAACGCTACGTCCGAAGAACCCGAATCGCAGCGCGTTGACTTCGAAATTACTAGACCCTCCAACGTGCCTCTGAATTTATACGACGTACGAACGGTGAACAGACTGCCGTTAATGCCACAGACCGTATCCACCAACATCGACGAATACAATTATTTACAAGATCTGCCAAGAACTGGACTTTGCTATGAGCATGTAGTCCCGGACCTGTTGATAGGTCAAGACAATTGGCATGCGATAATTTCTAAAGAGATTCGCCATGGGAACAGAAACGAACCAGTAGCCACGCTGACTCCTCTTGGTTGGGTTATTCACGGATTTTCTCAATCGTACACGAACATTGTACACTTTGTGGGACATAGCTACGGAGAGATGCATCGAATGACAGAATACTATTTTAAGATCGACTCTCTTGGTGTTGCAAACCACCCGAGCGCATGTTCGCGAAAGACCGAACCAGAAAGGAGGCGACGTGGTCGTTTTCGTCGACCCTGGATTACCACGGAACGTGTGGCCCAAAGGCGTAATGATATGAGGTTCCCAAGTGCCGGTGGCCGCGTGGGAGTCGCCGACGTTCGCACCGTGGACGGAGTGCTGCGACGCTCCGCCGTGAAGATCGTCCGCTTTCCAACAGAAGCTGAATGCGCTTAGTTGCGCATTGCCGGGGAGAATGTTGCGGACTCTATTTTGATAAACCTCTTTAGCTGTAGTATTTTATAATATTTTTACCTTTGAAATTTGACAATGTCACTCATTGATATGTACTGAAAATAAAATGTGTCAAACGTAAGAAAATAATGTTTTAATGAAGAATAAAATTAACGAAAAAAAAACCTTTTTAAAAACAAGCTTTTATTATTTGTTTATAAAATGAACTAAAAAGTTAAAAATAAATTAACTCTAAAAAGAAATATAACACTTTGTAACTTGATTGTAACCTTTAACGACAAATAAGCGTCTTCGTCTAGGACAAAATAATTCCATATTGTACAAATTTATTTAATTTTAACACTAAAACTTTTCACCATACATAGTTATTCAATGTCGTCCCCCCTCTTTATCATAGTCCCCATTTATAAATGAAAGCGTGTTACATTTAATACAACACAACATTTTCCTCAAGCTATCACAATGTAACACGCTTTCATTTATAAATGGGGACTATGATAAAGAGGCACGACGACATTGAATAATTATGTATGATGAAAAGTTTTAGTGTTAAAATTAAATAAATTTGTACAATATGGAATTATTTTGTCCTAGACGAAGACGCTTATTTGTCGTTAAAGGTTACAATCAAGTTACAAAGTGTTATATTTCTTTTTAGAGTTAATTTATTTTTAACTTTTTAGTTCATTTTATAAACAAATAATAAAAGCTTGTTTTTAAAAAGGTTTTTTTTTTCGTTAATTTTATTTTTAACTTTTTAGTACCTCTATTTTTAATTCGAGATTTACTACGACGTAGTTCGCAGCGCGTAGCAGCGTTATTCCGTTATGAAGTCCGTAGTTCGTTCACATGATTATGTAATATGTACTGATTTAAATATCAATAATGTTGAAATTATGTAATCACCTGTTAGTTATTTGTAACGTTTCTCATTCTATCCATTTCTTTTAATGCATCAACATTACAAGGTTTCTTCGACGTCAACTTGGAGCAGTCAAGTTCTTCGATTTAATGAACTGCTAAAGACCTAACTCGGCTTAAAGCTACATATTTACATTAAAATTATTAAATTTATGTAAAATTGCTAGATTTACGTTAATAATTGTAAAGGAAAATTGTACATGACATCATAATTATATACTTTGAATTATTTTTTGTTTAGTCTAGTTTGTTAATTATTTTTTATTATAGTTTGACATTTATAAATACTAATATTATCTTTAAATATTTGCACACCTGCAGGCAGGTTGAATACGCATGAAATGTATAGGTATTACGTAGATTTAAGACCTCTGTAACCGTATTCTGGCAAATAAATTATTTGACTTTGACTTTGACATAAGCTTGACCAGCAGCGAACAATTTGGAGCCTAGATAAATAACAGCATGATCTACAGTAGTTCCCTGCATTTTATGCACAGTTGAAGCCCAAGACAAGACAATCGGGATCGGGAGCATTCTTCTTTCAGCTGTGCCGTGATTAAATTTAGCAGGAAATTGAACTGATTTAGGGTGTCTTATGTGAATGCCATCGTTACCAAAGTCTACGCGAACCGATGGTACATCGCTATCGTATAGTTGAGCACGTCTGTAATACGGCCATATGATTTCAGTGATGTGACCTATTGCTCCATTCACAAGTCCCTTAGCAACGTCAACGTTAGACCTCAACATAACTTTAGCACCAACAAATATTTCTAGTTCTTTTGGAAGACCTCCTGTTTTGTTAATGTCCGTGTGTATTATTTTATTAATATCAATCTGATCATTCTTTTTTGATCCATCAATTAATTGATCTTGTGCTATTATTTTAAACTTTAAAATTTGTGTATTCTTCTTCCTAAAATGTTCGAGAACGGCTGAATTATGTTTATTGACCTGCTGATTCGTTGGGTAAATACATAAAGCTTTTTCAATCGAGAACTCTTCACAGCTATTTGAAGATACTTTCTGCATAAGATCAGAAAAGTGTTCGGTAGTCAGCTCACCTACTCTTAAAGCGTTCAATTTATTCACAAACTTGTCACAACTTTTTGTCTCATGTTCTCTTTTAGCTCTATTAAAGAGAACAAGCGCCACAAATGTGTCGCTGGAACCATTCTTGCTGGTTGATCGAATACTTGGACTACTTGGTTTCCGCATACCGGAGGCAGTTGCATTAGATCGCCGAACAATAAGACTTTGGTAACGATGGCATTCACATAATACACCCTAAATCAGTTCAATTTCCTGCTAAATTTAATCACGGCACAGCTAAAAGAAGAATGCTCCCGATTGTCTTGTCTTGGGCTTCAACTGTGCATAAAATGCAGGGAACTACTGTAGATCATGCTGTTACGGTGGTCTTAATGTGCTCTTGTTCGGTATTTTGCCTATGTGTGCGTTGTTCTAACGATTCGTTTTCTCTATGTTTAGCAGTAGCTAAACTTATTTTTACTAAGCGTTGCCGCTTGTGGACATCGCTTTCATTAGCAATCTTCTCCTGTCTCTTCAATTTCGCCTTCTCTAAACATCGTTTTCTTTGTGTAGTTGTTTCTGTTTTCTTCATGTTATTCCCACGAGTATAGGACAAATAACGGTCCATCCCCCCAGAGGTCCGTTGTAGAGGGATAAGGGCTACAATACAACAGGGTTCGCCCTGGTACCCTGAGGCGCAACGTTAGCGGCAAGACATGTTTATACACCCTCATACCATTCAGCCCTCGGCACGTGCTCACCTTGGCATTGGGTCATCCATCCAATCAATCATATATATGGGACGAAAGCAAGAGACTCGTCAAGACGAATCAAACGAGATCAAACTCGATGGGGTTGCGTCGTTTAATTACGGAGTTCCTATGGCCACCTTTCGGCTCCAACATCAGACCCTGGTTACCATATAGTATCAAAGTACTCGTTAAGACTAATCCAATGAGCTCAAACTCGATAGGGTTGCATCGTTTAATTACGGAGTTCCTATGGCCACCTTCCGGCTCCATCATCAGACCCTGGTTACCATATAGTATCAAAGTACTCGTCAAGACTAATCCAATGAGCCCAAACTCGATGGGGTTGCGTCGTTTAATTACGGAGTTCCTATGGCTACCTTCCGGCTCCATCATCAGACCCTGGTTACCATATAGTATCAAAGTACTCGTGAAGACTAATTCAATGAGCCCAAACTCGATGGGGTTGCGTCGTTTAATTACGGAGTTCCTATGGCCACCTTCCAACTCCAACATCAGACCCTGGTTACCATATAGTATCAAAGTACTCGTCAAGACGAATCTAATGAGCTCGAACTCGATAGGGTTGCATCGTTTAATTACGGAGTTCCTATGGCCACCTTCCGGCTCCATCATCAGACCCTGGTTACCATATAGTATCAAAGTACTCGTCAAGACTAATTCAATGAGCCCAAACTCGATGGGATTGCGTCGTTTAATTACGGAGTTCCTATGGCCACCTTCTAACTCCAACATCAGACCCTGGTTACCATATAGTATCAAAGTACTCGTCAAGACGAATCTAATGAGCTCAAACTCGATAGGGCTGCATCGTTTAATTGAGGAGTTCCTATGGCCACCTTCCGGCTCCATCATCAGACCCTGGTTACCATATAGTATCAAAGTACTTGTCAAGACGAATCTAATGAGCTCAAACTCGATAGGGTTGCATCATTTAATTACGGAGTTCCTATGGCCACCTTCCGGCTCCATCATCAGACCCTGGTTACCATATAGTATCAAAGTACTCGTCAAGACTAATCCAATGAGCTCAAACTCGATGGGGTTGCGTCGTTTAATTACGGAGTTCCTATGGCCACCTTCCGGCTCCATCATCAGACCCTGGTTACCATATAGTATCAAAGAACTCGTCAAGACTAATCCAATGAGCCCAAACTCGATGGGGTTGCGTCGTTTAATTACGGAGTTCCTATGGCTACCTTCCGGCTCCATCATCAGACCCTGGTTACCATATAGTATCAAAGTACTCGTCAAGACTAATTCAATGAGCCCAAACTCGATGGGGTTGCGTCGTTTAATTACGGAGTTCCTATGGCCACCTTCCAACTCCAACATCAGACCCTGGTTACCATATAGTATCAAAGTACTCGTCAAGACGAATCTAATGAGCTCAAACTCGATAGGGTTGCATCGTTTAATTACGGAGTTCCTATGGCCACCTTCCGGCTCCATCATCAGACCCTGGTTACCATATAGTATCAAATTACTCGTCAAGACTAATTCAATGAGCCCAAACTCGATGGGGTTGCGTCGTTTAATTACGGAGTTCCTATGGCCACCTTCCAACTCCAACATCAGACCCTGGTTACCATATAGTATCAAAGTACTCGTCAAGACGAATCTAATGAGCTCAAACTCGATAGGGTTGCATCGTTTAATTACGGAGTTCCTATGGCCACCTTCCGGCTCCATCATCAGACCCTGGTTACCATATAGTATCAAAGTACTTGTCAAGACGAATCTAATGAGCTCAAACTCGATAGGGTTGCATCATTTAATTACGGAGTTCCTACGGCCACCTTCCAGCTCCATCATCAGATCAGCTCTATGTCACAATAACATTGCATTGTCATCCGATTTATACATGCATTCTAAATTTCAGCTCAATCGGAAACCGGGAAGTGGATCAAATTTAAGTTGCAAGATTTGATTACAGAACGACAGACAACGGGACAGGTGAAACTAAATAAAAGCTTGTAAAAAGCGAACTAAACTTAAATATTGCTACCGATAGCCTTCTGCGTCGGTAACAATTGTCGATACATATTTTAGCACTTAATTGTTCTAAGTATGAATAAAATAATAATCTCACCTTTAGGGGCTCAATTTTCTTGTTTACTCTAGCTAGTGAACAGTTTTCGGAAAATGCAGCTGAAAGAAACAAATTAATATAATAATTACATCAATTTATACTATTAGCCGGATTTCGAACCTCCATCTTTCGTTGTCAGGGTTAGTATTGCAATTGCTACTACGAACAGTGCCAATTAGGCAGCAAAGGCCATCATACAACAAGTTGTTCGAATTCGTATACATGAACATGTTATTCATGTTGATTAGATATTAGAATTTCTTCAAATACGAGTACTTCTTGAATTACAATAGAAGATAGTCACTATCCCATCCTCTACCCACTTGTATCTTTTTCTTTAATAAAAAAAATAAATTCTTGGTTGAATATTAAAATAATATATGTATGTATACTTACTAGACGAATATAAAATGATTAACCACAAAACATCAGCACTGTAAGCCATTTTGTTGTCTGTATTTATAATTTAAAATTCAACATAATTCAATATTCGCACAGACGTCATTAAAAATGTTTACAAAAATAAACTGCATTCTTCGATTTCATTTCAAGTCTAATGAAGTTCAAATTGAAACAAAAATGTACATGTTTAATAAGTAAACTTGTTATTTGTCAATGGCAAATACATTTGAAACTACTGAATTCACTAAAAGCATTAAAGCCAAAAAAACCTAGCCAAGTTGTAACTGTCAAAATAATGTGAAACCACTAAAAACAGCACGTGAAAACTCTAAAAACATAAACTAGTCAGATTTTACGAGTCACTTTATAATTGCTAAGGCATACTAGAAAATAATAATCATAAATCTTCACTTCTTCATTTACTGTTTATATTCGAGACATTGTAATCGTAGGTGATTTTTTTATCCAATCCATGCAAGAAAAATTGTAAAACAAAGCTTTGAAATTCGTCAGCTTCTAAATCCGTAAAAAATATTCTGTAAAAGTAGGCATTATAAAATATTTTATTATAAATGAAATGATTATGATTTCACAAGATTAAAGCATTTTATTCTAACATCAATCGTTGAGTACGTTTGTCAGCCTCCGTAGCCTAGTTGGTAGTGACCCTGCCTACGAAGCAGGACGTTCCGGGTTAGAATCCCGGCGAGGGTATTATTTAGTGTATTTATTAATCACAAATAGTCATGTCTGTCTATGTATTTAAGTATATCTTGGGACATCTTACACAAATCGACGTAGTCCCACGGTAAGCTCAATTAAGGCTTGTGATGTGGGTACCAGGTGACGATATATATAATAGATAGATACATACAGATACGTCTTAAATACATAGACAGCCATGACCAAGGAACAAAAATTTGTGATAAATAAATACACAAATAATGCCCTTGCCGGGATTCGAACCCGGAACCTCCAGCTTCGTAGGTAGGGTCACTACCAACTAGGCTACGGAGGCTGACAACTCAGTAGTTTCAACCGTCTTTAAAAAAAAGAAGTTCTCGTTTTTTGACTTTGAATGTCTGATGATTTTTAATGTCTGTTACCTTAGAACTTGCGACTGGGTGAACCGAATTTGATGATTCTTTTTTTATTTGAAAGCTGATTTTGGTTGAATTTAAATTTGGCTCAGTTCTGACAATAGCATCCATGAGAAAACGCTTTAAGTCATAAATTTGCATTAAGGAGGGCAATGCTCGGGGTTTCTCTGCGAGATCGCATCAGGAATGACGAGATCCGCAGAAGAACGAAAGTGACTGACATAGCCCGAAGAATCGCCAGTTTGAATTGGCAGTAGGCTGGCCGTATTGCCCGTAGGACCGATGACCGGGTGGGGTCGGCGTGTTCTCGAGTGGCGACCACGCACTGGACGGCGCAGCGTGGGAAGGCCCCCCACAAGATGGAGCGACGACCTGGTAAAGGTTGCGGGTGTCCAATGGATGCGGACAGCTCACGACCGATCTTTGTGGAACTCTCTAGGGGAGGCCTATGTCCAGCAGTGGACGTCAATTGGCTGATGATGGTGATGATGATGTGCACGACAAATGAACGAATAACTTAATTCTTTTAGATAATTTTTTTTTTCTTCAGTATTTGACATCTATTTAATATTTAAAATTATTACAATACAATAAAATACAATACAAAACTCTTTATTGCACACCTCATACGTAATAAAGAACAAAAGTTTACAAAACAAAAGAAATACAAAAAACAGAGGTCACAAAAGGCGGCCATATCGCTAAAAAGCGATCTCTTCCAGACAGCCTTCGGGTAGTGGAGATGGATTACCAACAACACAAACGAAAATTCTAATAGACATACATAAATAAATGTAATCATATAAACGTACATATACCAGCTACATATATAAATATAAGCATATCAAGTAGAGGAAAATAACAGTGTCAATCATTAAAATTAAAATTAAGGAAGAGACAAATAATATTCCTTAACGTTGGATTCGAAAAGCGACTACGGATTGCGCTTGTTTTATGTGTAAAGGGTTTTATGTGGGTTGTATGTGTATTATTACAATTCATAACGATTTTTCCAACAAATGTTAGGGTTGCACGCGAATGCACGCTTACAAGAAAGAATTATATATGCAGCCCATTACAAGCGCCAAGCCTCAGCGATTATTACACAGTTTACAAAGTAATTACAAGTTTCTGCCCCATTTTCTGGTGCATTATTCATACTTAGCCTAGAGGTATATTCCGATTTTTAGAACGTAAGTCAAAGAATTAAAATTTGGTAGTTGAGCTTTATCAAAAATAAAAACCAAAAAACGGTATTTCCATTTCACTTGCTTGGGCTTATAATAAAATCATAATTACGACCTGACTTATTCTTGATACGGAATAAAAAATACTGTCCCCAAAAATATTTTCCGTTACGTCACGTTTTCTATAATTCTGAACTTACTACGAGCGTCGTGTAACGAAAACTTGTACTTGTTTGTGTATTTTATTTGTATAAATTTCAGGACATTATTTTTACTATCAGAATCGAATCAACTCGTGTATTAGATCTGGAAGAATCAGGGTTCCGAAGTTTTTTTTTTTTTAAATACTCCTGCGAAACTTTACTGGCATTTCCGTAGTAGAATGGTTTTTTATTTCTTTGAGGATCTAAAATGATCATATCATATAGCAAATATTATCAAGACCTATTAGTATCCAAAATGCCAGCCTTAATTTAATTTACCGTGAGCCTAGGTCGATTATCAAGTATCAATATATTCCTCACACACTCATTTATACAAAGATGTGTATGAGAGTAAAATTATATTTATGAAAGCTGAATTAGCCCCCTATTTTGTGTGATATTTAAGTAATGAAAACAGAACCTTACACTTTTATCTTGTCTCTTGATGGAATAAGGTATTCCAGAAGTACTCGCTCTTGGGCCTTTATTTGAAAGTAGTAAAAGAGTTACAGCAAAAATAAGAATACATGCTAAAATACATTTTGCTGAAATTGTAGCAATGAGTGCTGTAATGTGTATTTTATTTGCTGTTTTTATATGTTCATCATTAGCAGTACCGATTTCGAAGGACAATGATATAAATGTGATAGCTAACGTTTTTGAGTCCTTTAATAAGCCGACTGGTGTGGTTGCAAATTTATGTTGGAACAAAAGTAAGCTACATAAGATTAAGTCATTGAAATGATATTGTTATTTCTCTATTAAATTATGGAGTCAATTCTAGATTCCCGCTTAATACATCTATTGTTTCAGCGAGTAAACTAAAATTAGCTGTCACATTATTTGGATTGAAAAATGCCAGATCAATAAAATTTGTGAATGTTATCCATGAAAAAAATTTGATTAACGTGGAGAAGATAATATTTTTGGTAGATGCCAGTTGCAGCGAATCGAAAGAGTTTTTAAATCAAGTAAGAGTTTTTATACAATAATTCCTATGAAATAAACATTTTACGTTCATTACGATAAATAATTAAGTTGTATTCTGTAAAATAGAACAGCACAGGCTTTAAAGAAAATAATAATAATGTAATTTCTAATATTGAACATTTTCTTTAGGCAGCGTCCCGAAAATATTTTGGGAGACGTTACAGATGGTTCATAATAAACAGACCAAAAGCAGAAACTGTCATACCTTCAGAAATAGATGAAATGGATATATTGACCGATTCTGAAGTTTATATCATGCAGTTTAAAAATAACACCTACAGTATTTATTTGAGTGAGTGTAAATGAAATATGAGCTAAGTAATGTTTCAATAGATTAGAGTTCACACGCGTCAAAGATGCCGCAATGTTCTAGAACCATCAAGCGTGTCTCTATCAAATGCTTCGCGAAATTTGTACGTTTTGGATTGTTAAGCCTATAAGATGCAAGGCGCTCCTTTAACCTAAACTAGTGTTAAAATTGCGGCCCGTTTGCCCCACGTACACTTGCAATCATCACAAGTTATCTTATACACACCAGATTTCTTGCCTGTCTTAATTCGATCTATGCCATTACTTTTTTTTTAAAGTCCTTTGTATAAAATACATTTCGGAGTTTGCCGTTACGTATCGCGGAAAATCATCAAGTTCATCCTTTAATATTTTATGATCTTCAGTATACAAGATCAAGTCTAACCGAGATTGGATAATCGAGAACTACGGCAACTGGACAGATAGGAGCCTTATATTGTCAAGAGGAGTTAAGGAGGTGACGCTGCCCATACGACGTAAAAGCCTGGCGAGGGAGACCATTGTCACTTCCATTGTCATCACTGATAATAATTCGCTTGCCGATTTGGATGTCTTGAAGTAAAATTATTTATAATAGCATTAACAGCACATGTTTTAAATTATTATAATATTATGATTATTATACCTACTAATAATTTGGTGAATATTTTTTTGTTTTTCTGGTCCATTTGGTGTGTTTCTAGTATTTTCGACATTTTTCTACTTTGTTCTTAGCTTATTTAGTTATGATGGTTATAATTCATTTGCTTGACGTACGATGTTTGAATTAGTTAAGTTTAACGGATTATTTTGTAATTGGAGCAGAGCTATTGCATTGTTTAAGTTTATTATCGACTGTCGTTACATACCTGCCCACTGTCCAGTCCGCTTATCCTACTATTTAGTCATCTTTTTGTTTTACTAACGGTTACATTCTCTTTCTTTGCTTTATTTTCTGTATCGCTTGTGTATTTTTTTATATTTATTTATTCATAGTATAGTAATTCATTACTTCGTTTATATTTTGTTAAAATTGTATTGATCTTATAATCAACTTTAATAGGATTATACAAAAAAATTAGCGTTCTTTCTGTTTAGTAACGATTAAAATTATTTATAAGTTAACAAACTGCGAATACTACAGCGGCGGTTACTAAATGTAACAGATCTTAGAATTTATTCCCTAGTGCCTTTTAGCCACGGCTATTTACTAACTATCACTCGCAGGCACAAAGAAATAGACGCAGTGGCAAAAGCGGGCTACCACTACATATCATCGCTGTACGAGTTTGTGAACGCAAGTAGAGGATTCGTTCTTGCAGATGCCTGGGGATACCGCGACAATGGTAGTTGGACAGGCATGCTCGGACATTTGGCGGAAGAGAAGGCTGAAATAGCAGGTATATTTATGAAATGAAATGAAATATGAAATATATTTATTCAAAGAGCAACATTAATATTACAATGCATATGGGTCCTGAGCTAGGAATCCCTGTGTTACAGGACCCAAAGAAGTAACAATTTATTTGGTTCTTTAATCTTTTGGCCGTGTGGCAGTGCGAATACATTTGTTACCACTCCAACTCTTCCCGCGGGTGTCGTAAGAGCCGGGATTGAAGTGTCACTGACAAATCTTTGATAGAAGATTGATGATGGGCAGCAGCGTCATCATAGTGGACACAGCTGCGATCGCCAATTGCCCAGCGTGGCGATAATGGGCATTTACCCCCAAATGCCTATACGCCTAGTTAATAAGACAGGCCTATATCCAGCAGTGGACTGAGATAGGCTGATGATGCGGATATTATCCTGTTACAGCCTTGATACCAGCTTTTTTTGAGGGTGCTGTTAATCTGTGTCAGTAGACCCCGAATTTTCTTTCTTTCACAAAAGCAGTGTCTAACCGGTTGACCATTTCACAGGCTCAGTAATGTTCATTACCAAAGAGCGTATGGAACAAGTGGACTATCTATCCCGGCCAACAGCCACCTCAGTGAAATTCATATTCAGAGAACCCCCACTCTCGTACCAGAACAACTTGTACCTTTTACCATTCAAGGCTTCTGTGTGGTACTGCATCGGGTCTTTTGTTGTGGTGATGATTGCAGCTATGTATGTCAATTCGTATTGGGAGGATAAAAAAGATGATCAGGTATTTTTCTATATACTTAATAATTTTATAATCCCACAATGTCGTAGCAGATGTACTTACCATAGACACAATCAACTGCGAAAGAAGAGTCTTTCCAAGGGTCTTTACGGGACAACCAGACGGTTTTCACGGGATTCAAACCTCCCTTCACTGAATTACTGGTCCTACGTGCTTCTTATTACACCAGAAGAACTTCTGTCAATCACAGCGATTTTTTTGCGGTTTTTTCAGTCAATAATATTATGAAATTAACCACTGGCTAATAATCTTATATTTTAACAACCATTCGGGACTTCATACGCGCACATTGAATATTTTTTTATTTAAATGCATTCGCAAATACTTAAAGTTAAATATAAGCATAAAGTTTGATGTTGATATGTATGAAATTGGAATTATTTGTGCAGGAAATAGATGACACTTCAGTATTAATTCCAAAACTAAGCGATGTGACGATTTTTGTCATGAGCGCTATCTCCCAACAAGGAAGCAATGTTGAACTAAAAGGTCAGTAATAAGCATAATTAAGTAGAATTTGTACTTCAATTGGCACATCTCTTAAACTATGCACTCCGTTTAGGAGTAGTGTAAAAAATAAGAAGGCACAGAAGCAATAAGATTGTAGAGGAAAAGGATTACAACAGATATTTATATTCACAGTAGAGATCATTCATTCTTAGTTTTTATTTATTTATTTAATATGTATTGCACAAAAAATCCTACAAAAGGCAAACTTGATAATATACAACAATAGTTTTAAATAATTCAACGTTAACTGCAAAAGGATAGATATGAACCCATTTTAAAATGTGTGTTAACGTTGGATTAATAGTTACAAGTATTGTTCATGTGGGACCACTGGATTTTAAGGTGCAAAAAGGACCACCAAAATTGTAAATTAACGATTAGATCAAGATCATAGAACTTGTTAGGAAAATAATACTCGTACTTTTGAAATGAAGTCCACTGGCGAAAGCTTGAATGCGGTAGTGTTTATTTTATGCAATACATGACAACGCCACGAAAAAAAAGTTACAATAAAAATACGAATGGTAAGAGAGGCGTGAAGAAGATGGTGTATCTACCATAATTAAAACTGCCATCTTATGATTATTGTTCAATAATAACAGATACGTAAAGAGAGCCTATTATTGAGGAGCCGATTTCCTTTTATTTTACATATAACGCAACCTTTATTTATTCGACAAAATATACAAGATTAAAACTTTAATTTTATAAAATTAAATTATAAATAAAAATATACAACTAAACTTAATCTAAAAACAGCCCCCGCGGCATGGTACCAATGATGCTGGCAGCATTACCTCGCTGAATCGTGAGGCTTATCTGTTGAGCGAGGTAGCTGCCAGCTCTCGGGTCACCTGTGGTATCTTTGAGTCTCTTTGAAATTTTTTTAAAGAGACTCAAAGCACCAGAGCCCCACGGATCCAGGGTTTCGACGCCAAATGGGATAAAATTATAGTCAGCGCCGAGACCACTATTTCCTTTTTACTCTTCAAATACTTGTATGTTCCAGGTACTCTTGGTCGCTTCGTGATCTTGATCCTGTTCCTAGTTTTCCTATTCCTGTACACAGCCTACTCCGCCAGCATCGTAGTGCTTTTGCAGTCCAGCTCCAACCAGATCCGGACCCTGAGCGATCTGCTCAACTCTAAATTGGAACTTGGCGTTGAAGACACCCCGTATAACAGATACTGGTTTGCTGTAAGTCAAAATCCACGTTGAAGACACTATGAAATATCCTTCAATGCATTTCAGAGGGTTAGGTTCATTTTTTTCGTACAATTTTGCAAGTATGGGGAGCCTAATAAAGATATTTTCAAAGTTTGTGTCTGGAATATCTCAGAGTATTTTTCTTCGAAGTGAGTTAGTTACTACTGTTACTGTTGGGGAAACAATTTATTTGACGATGATTTTACAATTTTCGTTATCAGCTATAATTACAATTACGATTAGATCTACACTAAGAGCTTTTGGAAGAATAAGGAAGAAAGAGATATAATTCGGAAGCATTTTCGGGTCTTGAAATAATCTGCCAAAATGTACTTTTTTTCTGTGGAGCGGACGGATAAATTAAATAATTTATTTTTGTATTGAATGAAAACTGATGTTTAGATATTCAGCATACTTAACCGATAAAAATATTAGTAAAATTTTTTGAAATCATTCTGTTTGCAATATTTTCTTCGAAATATTTCACCTGTTCCAATTTTTTTTATTTGACCTGAGCATGAATTATACGGAACATTCTAATGCTATGTTTTATGCTTAGACTGAGAAAGAACCCATTAGAAGAGCAATATACGAAAAGAAGATAGCTCCTAGTGGCACGAAGCCGAAGTTTTTTGACCTGGTCAAAGGAGTACAGCAATTGCAAAAGGTAATTTGAAAAAAAATTATATCTTTAAGAAATCTTTAATAATTTAATAGCTTCCCTTAATAATGAATTATTTAATTGAGGTGAAATATAAATATGTACTTTTAAATAGTTATTATTTATATTAAATTTCAATTTGTCATATACCTACCAAACAAAAATTACCAAGTTTGGCAACGCCATTAAATATAATATATATATATATATATGCATATACATATAAATTATATATTTATATCACATCAATAATTCTAGGTTTTAGTTACCTACCTAATGTAACGTAGTACGTAATTAAATCGTTGTTTTATTTCCTTGGTGAACCATTCAATTTTGCGCAACGTTTAATGTCAGTCGGATTCATAAAAATTGTCCTAAGAGTGAAAAGTTCTTATAAATCTGTGTTATGATTTTACTGTAAAGAGTTGTAGACCGAAGAACTAGTTGTACCGTTAATTATAACCTAAAAATATTATATGAATTCTTTAACCTTCAGTATGTCCACCGAAAAAAACGATAACCTAAATCTGACAATGTCCCGCAAAAATTTAAAACCCAACAAGACAAATTATACCTAGCGACCTAGATGTATTTGTGTAAAGATGTCCAAAAATATTTATATTTATTATATTTATATTAATTTCATGCACATTTTTGTTTATTCTCTACTTATTTTAGAAACCTTTCGCCTTTAATTGTAACTTGGGCACTGCGTATAAAGTCATTGAAAGATACTTCTACGAGCACGAAAAATGTGATTTGCAAGAAATCACATACATCCAAGACAACAACCCATGGCAGGCTTGCAGAAAGGGATCACCCTATACAAAAATTTTCAAAATCGGGTAACAACTGTGACCATATTATAGGTGTAAAGAACTTGATAACTCGAGATGCTAAGTAGAGGAAATTTAAACTTAATTTGTCATAAATAAAAGTCCTTTTCCTTTACCAAAATATCTCGAGTTAACAAGTTTTTCATACCATTCACCGATATAACATCTAATCATATTCAGCCGTTATTCGCCCACTGCTGAGCATAGGCCTCTCTTCTTATACGCCACTGGTTCCGGTCCTGAGCTAACCTCATCCAAAAGTGACCTGCACTCTTTCGATTATCGTCCACCCATCGAGCAGTCGGACGCCCTGCGCTTCTCCTATCTGAAAACGGCCACAAATCCGTTAACATTTTGGTCCACCTGCCATCACGCTGCCTGGCAATGTGTCCTGCCCAACTCCACTTCAGTTTGGTAATAACGTCTCCGACGTCTTGCACTACCGTGCGACGTCGAATCTCGGTATTCCTACATCTAATGCGAGTTCAAAAATGCCCCCAAAAACAATTGTGCAATTTAGCTGAGGACATAGAGGTTTTCTTAACACCGCGCAAAGTCGGGCTCTTAACGTCGGCGCTTTGACGTTGCTTTGATGGACCAATGATCACTATTTTAAATAGCGGTTTAAGTTTTTATAGGATAATATAGAAATTTACTAGCGTGATGTATTGAAAAGGGGATAACAGTTGTCAAAATTTTAGGACCGGTTTTGAAAGCAATGGCGTGCAGTATCCATGTTTTATTTGTTCGTAGGGTAAAAAGCAGAATTTATAGCAGTCTTGAGAATGTCAAGTCAAGTTAATTCAAATTTAACTATTTCCTTTATTTCAGCTTCCTCAGAAACGCTGAGCACGGCCTTAACGACCGCATCAACAAGATCATGTACTCCAAGAAGCCAGTCTGCACCGTCCGAGGAGGCAGCTTCGCATCCGTATCTTTAGTGGACTGCTACCCTATTCTTCTCCTACTTCTGTATGGGATGATACTAGGGATTCTGTTGTTGCTGGCTGAGAGATTACATTATTGGAAGGATGCGCGAGTTAGGAACGCTCGATTCGAACCTGACAATGAATTGCTGAAATATTTAGAATGACTCAGTATCTAAAGATGATTGAGTTTTTGTAGTTAAACTCTCACTTAAATTTAGTGAACACTAGAACAGTCGCACCCTATTTTTGTACACTTCTAGTCGCTATGGGATCCACTGGATTAATTGCACTTTGTGATCTTAAAATGTACAATATGGGTATTTATGTTGTACGTTGTACACGTTTACATTTATTAAATATAGAAATAGGTATGAGAAATCATACAAATAATGAATATTTTTTAACTAATTGCCACAAAAAATATGTAGTCCCAAGAAATCTACTTATAATTAGAATGGTTACTTTACTGTAAATTGCTTAACAACTTTCTAAATCTTTTATTATAATGACTTGTCTTGTGATAACTGGTTGTGTTCTTGATTTTAATTATTAGTGAAGCAGGGAAGGTAAACTTCAGTTCGTAAACTAGAATGCAATACACAATGTTCTTCAACCAGTGAAAAAAAATCTGTTATCAACACGAATATTATATTATTATCTATAATTTTTATTGAATAAAAGTTCTCACCTTAAACCTACTACTCACTCCTACCTAACTTACCCCTACTCCTAAGCTAATCTTTATTATTACTTTACTATTGTGATGATGATGATAGTAATTATTAAACGCAAGGAAACGCTTCAAATGAAACCAAAACTTTTTTAATAAAATCAAATAAATGCTTCAATTATACCTATGCGCGCTTGAGTGGAGACCAAGGTTTGGCAAACGCAGTGTAGGACGTCCACCCACGAGATGGACAGACAATGAAGATCGCTGGACCCCGGGAGACGCTGGATGCAGGTCGCTTCTAACCGGTATATTTGGAGATCCTAAACGGAGGCCTATGTTTAGGAGTCTTTATGGCTGAAATGTTGATGATGATGAACGTTTCATGTCCAGAATAAAATAGAAGATTTTATTAACATAATATATTCTTCGGTTACCTCGAGGACACATGAAATAAAACTACGAAAACGGAACGTCGAGATGCAGTTAAATTTAATTACTTAATATACGCGAGTTTATCAGTTTTCATAGTTTTATTTCATTTTAATATTAACACTTTTTAAGGTTACACGCGAACGCATTTATAATCAAAACAAAGTATTGCATGTTACATTCTATTGTCAACGACAAGCCTATTCCATTATCGCACAGTTTATAGTAATTACACGGTTCTGCACCATCTATTGCAATATTCATACTAACACTGGAGATATATTGAGATTTTCAAATAAGATACAAATATAAGTGGCTAAATAAAGTAAGGGCTTAAAGGAAAACACTTAACTTATTACGTCACTGACGATAGTATTTTTATTTATCAACTTCCTTTACGAAACAAATAATAATTCATAATCAATAACTTCATATTTACGCTCTTCTACTTAACCTAACCTATATCTAAGATTTTGCCGTTGGCCCTTGTGGCATTGTACCGAGGATGCTGGCGGCATTTCCTCGCTGTATCGTAATACTGATGCGTTGTGCGAGGAAGTCGCCAGCTCTTCGGTCTTTAGTTACGTCAACCAGACGTTTTGCGATCTCAGCAAACAATTTGCCAGCGCTGGGGCCCCTTTAGCTTAGCTATTTGTGCAAGTCCATAGTAGTAATCCAGGTCGAAAAAAGCAGCTTTTTAAGAGATATAGAAACTTAACTATTCAAATCGATAACTCTTGAAATTCTGAACGAAGCTCGTTTTCGCCAAAATGTCCTTTACGACATTTGAACATAATGCTATGGATATCCCTTTCACACTCATATTTATTGTGCAAGAGGCTTGTATTATAAAAAAATATTCGACAGCGATATCCTGTTTGAACAAGCTGCATTTGCCCTAGCTTTGTCTGATAAATAACTGACACAAACGGACCTTTGCACTTTTGTCTTCTCCCTTCATGTAGCAAGGTACTCTACAGGGATCAATTTTGAGACCCAATTTGTTCAAATTACTTGAATGAGTTTTAAATCAAAATTTGTAAAGTGAGACAAGTTTTTTATAAACAATGAGCTATTTTGGATAATTTTCATAGCTACATGTCTGTATTAAAGTCTCCAATGATAAAGGTTATCAATTATTGGTAAAACTATGGCTATACGTGGCTTCACGTATATTTTATTTGCTTTGTTTGTATGCTCGTCAAGAGCTGTATCGATTTCAAACGACAATGATATAAAAGTGATAGCTGGTGTTTTTCAATCGTTTGATAAACCAACTAACGTTGTTGTAAATGTATGTTGGAATTTAAGTAAGTTACATTTATTCCTAATTTGAAATCAATTGCTTATTAAAATCACAAAACTTACTAAGTAATAACGTTTCATGTTATATTATTTCAGCGAGTAAATACAAATTAGCAAATATGTTATCTGGTTCGAAATATCCTAGATCAATGAAATTTGTAAATGATGTCACTATGAATGCTAGAGACATAATTGATGCAGAGAGGATAATATTTTTAGTAGATGTTAGTTGCAAAGAATCGACAATGTTCTTAAATTATGTAAGTTACTTTTCAATTAGGCAAATATTTTGTATTCACTACGATGTTAACAGGAAAAAACATTTTTTAATAGAAAATTCTCACAAGAGGATAATTTTAAAATATTCGTCACAATAAAAATAGTTTTCGACCCACTTTTTGTTTTTTTTTTATTTGCCAATCTAAGGGTAAACATGAATTTTTATTTTTTAGGCAGCATCCAGAAAAAAATTTGGGAAACCTTATAGATGGTTCATAATCAACAGATCAAACGCAGAAACTTTCATACCTTTAGAAATAAATGAAATGAATATCTTACCCGATTCAGAAGTTTACATCATGCAGTTCAAAAACAATACATACAAAGTAAACTTGAGTGAGTGAAATTGAAATAATAACATTGATCAGTTAAAATAAGCTCATGTTCTAATCGAAGACAATTATTCGGTAATCATTTTGTAATAAGAAAACATAATTCACTTGGGTCTAGTTAGAGCTTTCCCGCTTATTGAGCCATCGCAAGCATTTTGATTGTTTTTTTTTTCCAACAAAACAATAGTTATTTCGTGCTAGCTTGAGACTTATTAAAGTTATCAAGTATATTATAACTTCTGATTCATTGTCAACTATACACTACAAATTCACAAATCGCTAACTTTCTTGGGCTTAGTTTACAAGATCAAGCCTAACCGAGATTGGATAATCGAGAACTACGGAAATTGGTCAAATAGCAGATTTGTACTATCCAGCCGAGTTAAGGAGGTGACTTTACCGATGCGACGTATGAACTTGGCCCGAGAGAGTATTGTCTTTTCATTGGTGGTTGCTGATAATAGTACTCTTGCTGATTTAGATGTTTTGAGGTAAAGATCATAGATTGTACTCTTAACTTTTTTATCGTAGTTTTTTCTGTTGTGATGATTAGTCAACGTCGATAGGATGATGCAACTGAAACTCATAAACAACTACTATGTTTAAATATCTTAATCAAAAATGGTTTTTGATATTGAAACTGGACAATATTTAATGGTAATTTTAAGTCTACATCTCTGTAAACATACGTAGAAACCTGTAATTTTTAACGGATCCTCTATTGCAGGTACAAAGAAATTGATTCTGTTGCAAAAGCCAGCTACCACTACATAACTCCACTGTTTGAATATTTGAACGCGAGCAAAGAGTTGATACTTGCCAACGTTTGGGGATACAGCCTCAATGGTACTTGGACAGGCATGTTCGGACAATTGGAACAGGAGAAAGCTGAAATAGCAGGTATTTGTTCATAGGTACCGATGTAGGCTCAGGTTTATCAATCAGAATCACACTGGATGGCCTCTTATATTGGGATGATTTATACTGTTTTGGGAGGGTCATGCCAAACAAAAAGGAAGGTAGGATGTTAGATCTCATACCGATGAGATCTAAATCAGTGATTATGAATAGTGTTACATACCGATGTAACACTATTCATAATCACTGATTTTACAACTGTAAGAAAGTGAAAGTAAGAGCCAGAGGCGAAGGGAGTGAGAACGGTTATAATTTTAAAATACGCAGGTTGAAATCATCAATTACATTTTGAACGTTTACGTTTAGGTACTATGGACTTATGGAGTAATGCTGAAAAATCAATAGTTCAGGTCTAATGTATTTCTCCGAGCGTTTCAACCGCCGTAACTTCGGTGGCAGCCTTATCACGTGAATTTCGTGAGAGACGCAAGAAATTTTAGATATACTGGTAGACGTAGTTAACAACTATCAATATATCCAAAAAATGTATAAGATACCCACAAAAATCGGGTAATAATGTTGCCACTGAAGTGTCAAGGGTTGAAACGCTCGGAGAAATGCCCTAACTATCATTTTATAATAGCAATTTTGATTTCACGCTTTAATTGACAAGTAAGAAAAGCAAGCACATTGTTAATGCATTTTCTGTCAAATACCTAGAATACCATTTCACCACCAGTTGACCATTTTGCAGGCTCAATAATATTGCCAACCAAAGAGCGTATGGAAGTAGTGGACTTCCTCTCTGGGCCAACATCCATCTTAGTCAAATTCATATTCAGAGAACTACCACTTTCGTACCAGAACAATCTTTACCTTTTGCCGTTCAAGGCTTCTGTGTGGTACTGCATGGGATTATTTGTGGTGGTGCTGATTGTGGTAGTATATGCCAATGCGTTTTGGGAAGGCAGGAAGGAAGAAATGGATGATCAGGTGACATTTCATTTAAATTTCTCTCTTACTACTAAACAACCTTCAGTACATTTAGTTAACAATACTACCCCGTCACAGATAACTATCATACTAAAGTGGGAATGGGTTAGTGAAAAAGTGCGAAAGCACTACGTAGTACGTACTAATCTTGTAGCTAGTCAAAAAAAAACTTAAAACAACAGGTATTTTTTTTATTAAGTCCTTAAGTTAATTTCGCTGAAAAAAAAAGTGAATATTTTTTAATTAATGTCTTATTTTTGTACAGGAAATCGATAAAACATCAGTATTGATTCCAAACTTCAGCGATGTTACGGTTTTTGTGATGAGCGCCATTTCACAACAAGGGAGCAATGTAGAACTAAAGGGTAGGTACAAAAATATTATTCAATAAAAGAACAAGAGGCCAACACAAATAATAATGACTGCAAAAAAATGTTAGTCTTGTTACACCAAGATATAATATAATTATTACTATGGTGAATTAGCTATCGAACTCCCAATTGCCACACAAATCTCTTCAAGGGTTTATAATTATTAAGATTTTTATTCAATAAGTAAATATAAAGTAGGTAAGTGTTCAATAAAACAAGAGTAGTAATTATTCTTAAAGTGCATGATCGAGATGGATAAAATGGAAAGACCGAGATAACGAATGAGATGGCATTTTTACATGTAGCAAGAACCGCCAAAATAAAATAAGAAAATTAGAATAGAATATAAACAATTTATTCGTAATACATACGGATTAACAAAAAAGAACATAGTAGGAATGACATACAAAAAAGGTGCCATGAAATGTTCGGACGGACAAAAAGTTGTTAGGAACGTGAGACCCTACCTTTTTGTAGTAAACACCGATATAGCGTTGAGTGTATAATGAAGACAGGATAGGAATGGAGTGGATTGTGAGATAATGAATGATATGGAAGGGAAAAATATGTAGTGACTCTTTGTCCTCCTGACCAAATTTCAGGTACCCTCGGCCGCTTCGTGATCCTGATTCTGTTTCTAGTCTTCGTATTCCTGTACACAGCCTACTCCGCCAGCATCGTAGTGCTTCTGCAGTCCAGCTCCAACCAGATCCGGACCCTGAGCGATCTGCTCAACTCGAAGCTAGAGCTTGGGGTTGAAGACACAAATTATAACAGATTTTGGTTTTCTGTAAGTACAAATTAGATACCGTGTAAGGTTACAAACATTTATCATAATCATTTTATTCTTTGCCACCATGGTATTACAGATGTTCTTAAAATTAGATATTGTACAATGTACAGGCCGTCCCAATACTATGAGAAGTGAAGGTAAAGTACCTACCATAAATATCGTAATTAGGATATTTTGCTGAAATTAGACTTTATAAGGGTCAAAATTATTTTCGTTGTCTTGTTTCATACCACTCTGTCACGCTTTTAGTTGCTGTTTCGACTCAGTATATAATAAAATTCGGTGCACTTGTATTTCTTTTTCACGCTAGATTTTAATCCATCCATCAAAAATTTAAAACAAAACTTCATCTCATACAAAAATCACAACTGTGTTGCGTTTTTTAGGGACACAAAATTAGACAACGAAAAGAAATTTGAACCATAATTATTTTAAAAATAAAAGTTAGTAATTCTGCACAGATTTTCTCAAAATTACTTGCCTCGTCTGGGAATCGACTCAAATGTGACAAATATGATGCCAATCGAGAACATGCACCTAAAGAAATAACTATTTTAAAGTAACACAGTATCTTAAAGAAAGGAATAGAGTAAAATCACTAGAAATATATTTATTGCTGTTCATACCTCTAAAAATAGCTACTTATCATACAAATTCTATTCATTTAGTATTACTCGCTATTAAAAATAAGATAAACTCTTTTTGAACTAGAACAGTCTATCGGCAATTTTTAAAATACTTTCCCTTTATGTGGCGTAGTTTTTGGACACCCAGTATACTAGGTGAAATCTGGGTCGTGGTAGATCAAAACAACCAAGAAATCTCGAAACATCTCTATAATTCTAAGTTGATTTAACAGTTAAGTATCAATTTGCTAATAATTAGGAGATTTTTTTTGAGATTTCTTGGTTGAATCTAAGTGAAATTTTCTCAGCGTCATCACCCTTCTTAATCAGTTTGAGATGTCACCCTGTATAATACAGAGTACTTTTACTCCATTTATATTTAGTTACCTACTAATATTTTTTTATGCTTAGTCTGAGAAGGAGCCCGTTAGAAGAGCAATCTATGAGAAGAAGATAGCACCAAAAGGTTCGAAGCCCAAGTTTTTTGACTTGGTCGATGGAATAAAGCAACTACAAAAGGTAAGTTAATTTATTTTAGCGATCTTCTAGACTAGCTTACAAAAACTTCAATTATTTTCGAGTGACATTGAAACGAAAATATTTAAAATGACTAAGTCAATTCCAAAATAATCCATTTTATTATAGGTAAAAAACTTAAGTAAGTTACCTGTTGTAGGTAGTAGTGATCAATTCAAATAGACAATACAATACATATTGTTTAAAATGCGAACACAAACAAAACAAATGCCTATATGAAAATACTACAACCGCATACAGCAAGAGGAGCGTTTCTTAATTTTTCACCTATACCGAATTGTCCACAAGGATAAGTTTATATTTACTCCCTGGAAGATAACGATTTTATACATTGTTTATTGTACAGTCGAGTGCATTAATATATAGACACATTTGTAAGGGATCAGTATGGAGAAGTGTATATATATTAATGCCCTTGACTGTACCTACCTAGTTTCTTTTATTATTCGTCCTTGCGTATTTTTAAAAGCTTTTCTTTGGTTTCACTTGTACCGGAGTTTTTCGGTTGTCGAATCTTGAATTCGATCCACTTTCTTTCGTTACTGATTGGTTTAAAAGTCAGCGCAATTTTTTTTTGTCAAAAAACTTTATTTCAGAAACCATTTGCCTTTAACTGCAACTTAGGAACTGGATACAAAGTTATTGAAAGATATTTCTATGAACACGAAAAATGCGGATTGCAAGAAATCCAATATATTCAAGCGAACAGTCCATGGCAGGCGTGCCGGAAAGGGTCGCCTTATAGAAAAATATTCAAGATCGGGTAAGAAAGAATGTTATTTACTTATTTTAGAAGACGTGCAGACGTAGATAAGAATTAACATTGAAATTTTTTCCCATGTACATAATTTTTTTTATTACATTTTCCTCAATCCCACACGGACGTGTCTTGCTGAACAATTTTATAACTATTGTACCTTACTGCGACTTATTTAATGAGAAGCCATCCACATTGAAACCCCGTTTATTGAAGTTCTGCGAGAACTTAATCATAATTATGTATGTCATTAAATTTTCTTAATTTTGTTTTTACTGTACTTTGTCATACGAAGCATTGGCTTAAAAAGCTGTAATGTTGTATGATGTCTATGAAACAAATAAACAAACAATAAACAAATAATCAAATAAGACTCAGTGGTAGACTTTGAAGAAAAAGTAAATTGTATAATTTGCGGCGCACGAGCGTTACCCGGAGGCCGGAGTCGAGGGTGACCGATACAATTTTCTATTTTATTATTTACATTTATTTTAAGTTATTTATTTAAATACGAAATTCATCTGAATGCAACCAGTAAGGTAGAGGATTGTTAAAACAACCTCTAACAGTACACTGGCCAACGAAGCGACCACGACGTTATGGATCTCTTAGTGTCTTTTTGTTTCAGTCTTCTAAGAATCTCAGAACACGGCCTGAATCACCGAGTTGAGCGTATCATGTACTCCAAGAAGCCAGTCTGCACCGTCCGAGGAGGCAGCTTTGTCTCTGTATCTTTAGTGGATTGCTACCCTATCCTTCTCCTACTTCTGTATGGGATGATACTAGGGATTCTGTTGTTGCTGGCTGAGAGATTGCATTATTGGAAGGTTACTCGTAGAGATAGATTGGAATCTGATAATGAATCAGTGGAAGTTATGGAATTTTAATGTGTCTTTAATGCTTTTAGCGTTACATCAGTAATATTAGTATCCATTAAGGGTGCGGCTCCACTGACGCGGAGCGGAGCGGTGCTGTGCAAAATTGACCAATTACATTC
>JALPQI010014512.1:0-39605 GCA_025490895.1 Thaumatotibia leucotreta | reverse complement strand
ATGAGGACCAAGTCATCAGCGAATCTCAGGTGGTTAAGTTTTGTTCCATAAATGTTTATACCAAAGTTGTCCCAGTCCATACTCCGAAATATTTCTTCGAGCACTGCTGAAAATATTTTTGGTGATAATGGGTCCCCCTGTCGGACACCTCTGCTGATTGGGAATTCTTCCCCTATCGATTCCAGTTTCACTTGAGCAGAGCTGATAGAGTATACATTCTTTATTAGCCTTATGTACTTTTTTGGGACTCCTTGGTTTCCTAATGCTGTCCAGATGCAGTTGTGTTCCAATGAGTCGAACGCTTTGTTGTAGTCTACAAATGCGAGGTGTAGAGGTTGCTGGTATTCCTGGCATTTTTCAATCAGTTGTTTCAGAGTATGCATGTGGTCTGTAGTTGAGAATCCTGCCCGAAAGCCTGCTTGTTCTGGTGGTTGTTGATCGTCAAGGGTCCTAGTTATTCTATTTAGGATTATTTTTGAGAATATTTTGTAGATGTTGGACATCAAGCTTATGGGCCTGTAATTCCCTATGTCGTCTTTACTTCCTTTCTTGTGAATAAGAATGATTGTACTGTTAGTCCATTGGGAGGGGATGATTTCGGTTTCTAGTATGATATTAAATAATTCCCTTAGTTTGCACTGGCTTTCGGGGTGAAGTGCTTTTATGGTTTCATTAGTAATGTTGTCCGGACCTGGGGATTTTTCGTTCTTTTGTGTTTTTATTACTTTATCAAGTTCTGATGGTAGTATGGGTGGTATATCTTCCTCTTCGTTATCAGTCAGGTTTGGGGGGTTTTTGTTAAAGTCTGATGCATACAATTTTTTATAGAATTCAGTTGCCGCTTCGATGATGGACTTTCTTGTGTTGACTTGCTGCCCTTTTTTGTTTTTGACTGATGGTACCCATTCTTTGCTTTTACTTAGATGTTTCCAGGCCTTCTTTATTCCACCTGTTCTCATAATAGTTCTTGTTATACATTCTGATCTTTTGTTTTTGTTCTTTGATTTTAGGTGTTTGCTTATTTTTTTGCTGATTTCGGTAATTTTTTCCCGAACATCTTTATTGTTCCTATATTTTAGTAACTTTTTCCTTTCCATAAACATGTGTTTGATTTCTTCCTCCAAGTCATTATTCATCTCTTTTTGTCTTTTTTGAGCTATAAGTATATCTGCCATTGTTTTATCATAGAGTGCCTGAACTTCTAGTTCCTTTGGAGTTTGATTTTTTGCTTGTTTGATGCGAGGTGGGAGTTCTATTGAGCTTTTATTTAGGACAAAATTTCGTGATATCTTTGGTTGCATTGTATAGAGTTTTGCTCTTACCATTCTGTGGTTGGTATTGAAATTGAACTGGTTTATAACGTGAACATCTTTTACTGTTTTTGGTTTATTGGTAGTAATGAAGTCTATTTCGTTCTTAACATCTCCATTTGGTGACCTCCATGTCCATTTGTTGTTCGGGCTTTTTTTGAACATGCTATTCATTATTTAAGTCACTGTACAGTCGAGTGCAATAATAAGGTATCGAAAGAATCCGCTCATAAATATGTTACGATGTTCTTGTTACACAGAATTAGAGTGCACTGAGACATATTTTTGAAAATGTTGTCTTTGACTGTACGCTAAATTTGTAGTTTCGTATCGGACGGCGCTGTCAAATCGTTATATAGGCATGATGAATAGTAAGTCAAATCAGCATTTTTCGAACTGTCAAAACAATCACCACTATGGAATTTTATATGAAATACTCAAAAGTGACGTCACGTTTGAGTACTGCCAAATGACCTACTCTTTTAAGTTCTTTTCTATTTATTAAATAGAAGGCTTGTACAAAAATTACTGCTTTCTACATCTTATTAGCTTTGAACAGTTATTTGAAGCCTAACATAAGGGCATTTTCGCGAGAAGAGATCCGAAAAAAATTTTTTAAGGTAGGTAAATTTAATGTTTTTCATACTCAGAATAACGAGTTCTTTCAATCTAGGAGAAAAAAAGTACAAGAAAAAAACGGTCCCACATTTTTCATACATTTTACATGCTTTCCACTTTGTAACCGCTGTACAAAGTGTTTGAAAAACGGTTACGTAATAGAAACAAAAAGTTGGGACACTTTTTTTCTTCTAGTAGGATCGAAAGAGCTCGTGATTCTGAGCAGGAAAAACATAAAATTTACCTGTTTCAGAAAAATAAGTTTTTGGATCTCTTCTCGCGAAAATGCCCATAAATAAACAATTTGAGAGTAGCGAACTTGATTTCCTGTAACAGATCGGTCAGACCACGAATACTCCCCACTTTGTCCCTACCCTGTGACGTCCGATCCTAAGCATCAGGTAGGTTACGCTCGAGGCCTTCTCCATTGGCGTCTTGTTACCCGTAGCAATTTATTTTAACTACAGTCATCATCCCTATTGTGTGTATTTTAAAAAACTTAAGCTTCTTACACTGCCTTCTTTGTATATCTTTGAAGCAATAATGTTTGTCAGGAAGCATTTCAATTTATTCGTACAAAAAAAGACATCACTAATAATTATAATTCACGGAAAGGACATCAGTTAGCACTACCAAAATGGAACTTAGTAATGTTCAAAAAGAGTCCATATTATAGATGTGCCCAAATATATAACAAATTACCACCTTACATCCTAAAACAAGAATGTATTTTATAACATGTCAATTGGATAATTGTATGTATAACTGACGTTATTATTAAGTTCATAGCTAATTGTAAGTGGTGTTTGATATATAGCGTAAATACCTATTGTTTTCTTGCTTCGCCCTAACAGGGCCCATTTGAAACTATTTATTTTAATTATTTTGTACATCAAAAATACCATGGTTGCAATAAAGAATTATGAATTATGACCATGACAACAGGGGACAAGAAAAATTGCTAGTTACCTGGTCCTTGTGGTATACGATGAGGGGACCTCGCTTCTGCACGCGACGACGGTTACGCATCTTTCCCTTGCCGGCGCGCAGGCGCTGCGACTTGTACACCTGGGAATTCAATCCAATTGTTGTAAAAAAAGAAAAAAAAATGGTTTCAGTATTTTGTCAGCCTCCGTAGCCTAGTTGGTAGTGACCCTGCCTACGAAGCTGGAGGTTCCGGGTTCGAATCCCGGCGAGAGCATTCTTTGTGTATTTATTTCTCACAAATGTTTGTTCCTTGCTCATGGCTGTCTATGTATTTAACCCGGCGGGAGTGTGGCAGGGTATCTCATACCCTGCGTTTGACTTATGTCAATCTATTTAGAGTTTATTTTTGTTTAACTTTTTTTCACCACACTCTCGCCGGATTAAGTATCTATATGTATCTATCTATTATATATATCGTCGCCTGGTACCCACATCACAAGCCTTAATTGAGCTTACCGTGGGACTAGGTCAATTTGTGTAAGATGTCCCAAGAAGATATTTATTTAGTATTCATCATTAGCCTATGATAGTCCACTGCTGGACGTAGGCCTCCCCTATTAACTATGCGTACAGACGCATTAGGAGGTAAAGGCCCATAATCGCCAAGTTGGGCAAGCGGATTGGCGATCGCAGTAATGTGTCCACTATGATGACGCTGCTGACCATCAATCTTTTATTAAATAATGGTCATTGACACTTCGATCCCTTAGTCGACTTTTACGACACCCGCAGGAGTTGGAGTGGTGACAAATGTATTCTTACTGCCGTCACAACACGGCCAACGGAGTTTCAGTATTATTAAACCGGAATCAGAAGGGGATTCGAAAGTGTTGACACAACATTTACCAAGAAAAAGAGTTGTTTATAGATGTAACGAGTGATTAATTAATCTATTGTCTGCAGTATATCGTCGGTTGACAACCAAAACTCA
The DNA here is from genome assembly GCA_025490895.1 of Thaumatotibia leucotreta. Classification (NCBI taxonomy): domain Eukaryota; kingdom Metazoa; phylum Arthropoda; class Insecta; order Lepidoptera; family Tortricidae; genus Thaumatotibia; species Thaumatotibia leucotreta. The sequence goes on along the minus strand of JALPQI010014512.1, from coordinate 35,759 downwards.
CTAAGTAACAAATACTTGTCAGCCTCCATAGCTGGCAGTGACCCTGCCTACGAAGCTGTAGGTTCCGGGTTCGAATTCCGGCAGGGCATTCTTTGTGTAATTATTTATCATAAATATTTGTTCCTTGGTCGTGGCTGTCTATTTAAGTATCTATATGTAGCTATCTATTATATATATCGTCGCCTAGTGCCCACATCACAAGCCTTAATTGAGCTTACCGCGGGAATAGGTCGATTTGTGTAAAATGTCCCAATATATATATTTATTTATTTATATTGTTTTCTGTTGTCTATGTCGGAGCAAAAACATTTCATTCCGATTGTTTCCAATAGAAATTTTATATCCCAACAATCTTGAGCTCTCAAATATACGTATAGATCTGAGAGAGGAAAGTGTTGGCTTGGCACAAATAAATCTAATTAAATCTACTCAGTATGGTATAGGTAATTCTACGAACAAATAAAACATGGAAGCCGCACGCCATATTAAATTGCCTAACGGTCCTGAATTTTAGTTGACAAGTCACCCCCTCTTCAATGCATCACGGTAATAGATTTCAAATATCAACCTATAAAAACTTAAACCACCATTTAAAAATTGTTGTGATTGGTCCGTCAAAGTTTTGATTGGCTACATTCTATAAACATTTGTCAAAGATATTTTACAGACAAACGGGTCTTAATCGCGTAAACTTACGTTTAATTATATCCTGACGTTTCGGGCATGACGTTACACCCGTGGTCGCAGGCAGACTGGCGAGAGAATGTATCAACACCTTCGAGCTGCGCGGGTTTTTCGAACTACCCGCACTTGATCTTGATTATTCACTTCTAGGCTAGGGTTGTCACTAGGCCTACACACAACACTCACAACATCCAATGGCTTAAAAATGGATGTTTCACCACGCTTACATTTGTAAATCACGGGATTCCACGCGGACGAGATTCCTTGCCCCTCATTTTGATTAAAATTCCGATGTTTCTTAATTTCAATAGCTTCACGTACTTTTCGGCTATGATGTATACGCTCGGTTGAGAGGACTTTCGGGTTATGGAGCTCAATCCAGTGGTTAGGTCCGGACTCCAACAAATGCTCGGCCACAGCAGACTTATTCGTTTGACGCTTTTTAACAGCCGTGATATGTTCCTTGACCCTTTCCGCTATGGTGCGTTTGGTTTCCCCAATATAGGAACTACCACAGCTACAATCGATCTTATAAACGCCCGGTGTGTGATAAGGTAAAACATCCTTAGGCGACCTTAGATGACCTGCCACCTTTGATAACGGCATGTAAACGGTTGGTATGGAATACTTATTCAAAAGCGTACCTATTTTGTCCGTTACACCCCTGACATAAGGCAAAAATGCTGGTCGCCTTGCAACATCTGGATGTTTCTTCCTCGGTGTTCGTCTGGGTTGCCGTCTGTTCATTATGTAGCCATTTCTCTTCAGAACCTCCTGAACGTGCGATAACTCAATTTCTAGAAATTCAGGGTCACAAAGGTCATGTGCTCTGTTCTTTAGAGAATTAACCACAGACTGAAGCTGGCGGGGGTGGTGGTGAGACAGAGCGTTCAAATACCTGTCAGTGTGTGTGGGCTTCCTATAGACAGTGATCACCTTTACGTCCAAAAAAGGCAAACTGCGCTCCGATTCCAATTCATACGTGAATTTGACTTTAGTATGAATGGAATTGAGATACTGGAGTAATTGCTCAACTTCATGCTTGCCACCTCTCATAACAGTCTGCCTGCGACCACGGGTGTAACGTCATGCCCGAAACGTCAGGATATAATTAAACGTAAGTTTACGCGATTAAGACCCGTTTGTCTGTAAAATATGAGTGATAATCGTGAAAGTTTAAATCAATATATTTGTCAAAGATGTTGCACCGAAATATGTGCGATGTTAAGAAAAGCGCTATGTCCTGCCCATCTTAGCACAATTGAACAATTGCTTTTTGGGGCATTTTTGAGCTGGCGTTAGACGTCCATGTTATATGTATATGGTCGCAGAGGTAATTTCACCAGAGTTGAGGTGAATGATTACACACACATCTAAATGAAGTACTAATTGCAAAAAAATTATGAATGACTTGCGTCAAAATATTGAAGCAAATCCCTTGAACAAACTTTTTGGCCAATCTTACAGTTGCATTTGGGTTTGCTGTCAGTACGAAAAAAGAACACTAATTTCAAATTCCCCGTGTGTTTACATGACATGTTGATATGTGCGTGACCTCAACTCTCGTGGAACTATCTATACAGTCGACGTCAAAGAATACGATTTAGGTGCCCTGAATATATTTACACGACTTTATTACCTTGACATTAAGGTCGTGCAAATATATTTTATAGTACAGATGGTGCCTTTTTTAGGCTCTAGTGCGAGAAGTGGGTCATTTTACGTCAGGTTCAATACTTCGGAGGGCCATGTGTACTAAAAAACGTCGTACGAGACACGTGCAAAAACGAAATTCGTAACTCGTGTCGATTTAAAGCACTCCCTATAGGTCGTGTTTTGAAACATCGCCACTCGTTTCGAATTTCATGTTTTTCGCACTTGTGTCGTAATGTACTATTAGACACCGAAACTGTAATGATCTCTTTAACGTTAAACTACCTGTACAAGACTACAAGTATTGTTTCTCATACCTTAAGTTATAAAGCGCATATTCACTTGACTACTCAGTTTAGAAAACATTAAAAAAAAAACGGGTTTTTCGCGTAATTTAAGTCGATAATTGTACGACATGTTACGATCCATTCTAGCAGAGCGCCCGCAGTACACGTCGGGCTTTGGTCGCGGGTCCTCTTTGACGAGGTTCCTCTAAATGCTCGAAACATGTGGAGCAATTATAGACTGAAATTACGTGAGTTACATGTTTCGCTAAATATTTAATAATGTTTTTTTTCTATCCTGAGAACAATATACCGACCTTGAGGACATCAGACCAGGCCTTAACGCGGCGCAGGAAGATGACAGCGTTCTTGGTCTTGTTGATCTCCTGGATTTTGTCTGACACGACCAGGGGCACCTCAGGGACCTTTTCGATGATGTGGCCTGTGGACACATGACAAGTTAATGAGGATATTCGATCTTTTCTTAACGCTTAGGTATAGTAATTCAGATAACTTCGGACCGTCTTCTTTGTCTATTGTTAGAAAACCGCAAGATGCTACTGTATTTGCAAAAAAAATACCACTTATTTAAATTGCGACTCTATCACCCAAGCAATAAGATTCAATGTTAACCAATAGGGAAGAAAAAAACTCTGCTTATAAAAAAGACATGTATTCCCTACGGTTCCCAAACGCACGAGAGTAGGGCGCTCTCGAACCAGCTTAAAAGATGACATCTCAATCCGTTAGAAAGATGCGTTTCGGGGAGTGCGCTTGCAACGGTTTACCGATCAACCGCTGAGCGACCATTTGGAATTACACGTGGCACGCCGCACGGTTAATTTCAAAAGGTCGCTGATCTCTGAATTGCTTGCTGACATTGAATCTTATTGCTTGGGTGATAGAGACGCAATTTACACAAAGTGGTTAATTTTTTTATGCAAATACAGTAGCATCTTGCGGTTTCTAACAATAAACAAAGAACACGATCAGAAGTTATCTGAATTACTATAATAGGAGAGGCCTTTGTCGAGAAGTGGACTTGTGGAGTTTATAGGCCGATGTGATGCGATGGGAAGCAACATCATTGGTAACACTACTGCCAATCAGCTTGCCCAACGTGGCGATTATGGCCATTATATCCTAAGGTGTCCATACGCGATAATAGGAGAGGCCTACCGTGTACTGAGGCTATAGGCTGATGATGATATCATTATAATTAAATTGTATTCCACACGTCGACACACCAACTGACTGGAGTCTATGTTGATGTTTCCTAAGGGAAATTCACTCTACCCTCGATTTTCGTAGCTCAAACTGCACTAGCAGAAAGAGTAAGGCTTTCAAGGGATCACTAGACATAAAATATCAGTCATTAAAGCAAAATATCTAAAGGGTGTCCCAAAAATAACGCAAGATTTTAATGAAAATGCTCACTTTTTTTGAAGAATTTCTATTTTATTCCCTAACATTAGTACACAAAATAGTAAATGAAAAACTGTTTTGTCTTAATTTTCTGGCCGTTTTCCCTTCATTTCAGTAGAATTTCCTGCCAAAGTCTATATTTCCGAGATCATATAACCCGTCAACCCTCATTTCAACGGTGAATAGGCACCTTCTGGGCAAACTCACTCCATCGTTAGGCCACGTCTCTGCCCTAGGCTAGTCTGTGGAGTGTGGCCATGAGTAGCTTTATTTCAAATAAAAACTAAATAAAAAAAAAGTATCCCAATATTAAGATTTAACATAATTGATTTGTTTATATTGGGTTATTTGTAGTCAAAGTTCTACTACATCAGTAAGCTCTCGATCACCCATGGTTTAAAGGAGGTGATTCCACACTGCAGCAACGATATTCAGCCATATTTATGCAAATTTCATAAAACATTTGAATAAAAGAGTGTTGTGTCACAGCAAAGCCTTCGAAGTAATTTCTCAGCGTGCTTTACCATACTAAGCCCTATTCTTTGGACTTTATGATTAAATCAAGAAATAAAAAAATCAAACCAGAAACAAGAAATAGAAATAACTTTATTCGTAGCACACACAAAATACAGAAACGAATAAATATTATACAAATAAGAACGTGTAAGCTACGAAATGGGCTAAGTATTTTCCTTCAATTTCAAATCTTGCGTTATTTGTGGGACACCCTTTATTACCAAATAGGTCTGCAATTTATGTGTGAGTGCATACGAAATCGCGAGCACTAGCTAGTCGGTGTTTCTATGCGATTTTGTTACGCGTTTTTTTTGTTCATTACCATCACCACTTTATTTCATCATATCAGCCGAAAGACGTCCACTTTATTTACCGTTTTATAAAAGCAAACGAGACTATTATGCCAGAATAGCAGACAAACAATGAAACAAATGCGTCTGCTACAAAATAATCGAAAATGACTCCACTATTTATTAGGGCTCACGGTACACGTGTAAACCGCCAAACCGGATACCCGTGTTCTTAAGCCCGACGGTACTAAGAACCCGAATTACACGAACCCGCCGGGTACCCGTGTCCGTGTCTAATACACGGATACCGTTTACACGAAACCGCGTGCTACCCGGGTACCCGGGTACTTGAGACCGAACCGAACGGGTTCGAAATAATTTGAGCAAATGCAAATAAGGTATATTATTGAATGTAACCTGCAGCTTCGTTCGACACTACAAAACAAACGTGTTCAGGAAAGGTCAGCCGACATAACTTTTTTTTTGTTTTTATAAATTTCGACTCTATCTGTTAAGCAATAAGGTCTATTTGACACAATTAGCCTTCCGCTTATCTATCCATTTGTACTATAGCTCTTAAGTCTCACGACCCATCCTTCGGTACAAAACTTTACCCTTAAAAAGCAGACTTTCTATGCATACACGGCTTCTCGTCAAGGACGTCCCCGAACCCGCGGGTAATTAAGGTCCGTGTAAATAGTACCCGTGTACCCGTGTACCCGTGCAGACGGGTATTATTTACACGGACTTTAATTACCCGTGTAAATCGGGCCAGAAACCCGTGTACTTGTAACACGTACACGGGTATGAGAAACGTTGACACGAAACCCGGACACGACCGCGAGCCCTACTATTTATACGCAGTTCGTCAATAATTTGGGAATGGTAATGACTTGATTGTTGCAACTGAATAATCGCATAGGACTACCCTAGTAATGAACGAACCTCGGGCCTGCACGAGTGCCGGGACGCCAGCAGCGGCCACGGCGGCGGCGACGGCGGCTCTGCGCTGGCGCAGGTTCACGCGGCGATGCCAGCGCCGCCACGGCTTGGTGGGCGCGAACATGCGGCCCCCGCGGCACATGTTGCCGAATGCACCCTGGCCCGATCTGGGGACGTTATATTAGTTTTATCTATATGGAACACTTAATATCTAATAAATCTTGGAACATCTCACACAAATCGACCTAGTCCCACGGCAAGCTCAATTAAGGCTTCTGATGTGGGTACCAGGCGACGATATATCGTCGCCTGACAAGTAAAAGTACTAAAAAAAACCGGCCAAGTGCGAGTCGGACTCGCGCGCAAAGGGTTCCGTACCATTATCAATTTATTATTAAAAAAATACAGTTAAATCAACCTACCTCAAAAACTATAGGAGATAATTTAATGAAACCAAAAATCGTTGATAGAGTTTATTAATGTGCATAACATATATTTTTTTCAGAATTTTATATCATGTAGTTTAAAAAATAGAGGGGGGGGGGGACACATTTTTCAGACTTTGAGTGCTGATATCTTGAAAACGATTTGCTTAAATAAAAATGTGATGTATAAACCTTCATATCATTTTCAAAGACCTTTCTATTAATACCCCACACGCTTATGTAAAACTAAAAAAAATTCTATCCCTTAGTTACATGTATGGAGGGCCCCCACCCCAATGGTTTTTTTTACAATTTAGTATCATAATCCTGTAGCGGTTCATACAACACATATTCTCACCAAATTTCGTTACTGTAGCATTTATAATTTCCGAGTAAATCGGCTGTGACAGACGGACAGACGGACATGACGAATCTATAAGGGTTCCGTTTTTGCCATTTTGGCTACGGAACCCTAAAAAGCACTATAAAAACTGTCACTATTCTTAGCAACCTCTTATGTCGCTCATGTGTCAAAACTGAGATACGACGTTTATTTCAAGTAGGTATTTGTTACTTAGTGACTTTTGCTTGTCAACCGACGATATATAATAGATATACATATAAATACTTAGATACATAGACATCCACGACCAAGGAACAAACATTTGTGATAAATAAATACACAAGGAATGCCCTCGCCGGGATTCGAACTCTGAACCTCCAGCTTCGTAGGCAGGATCACTACCAACTAGGCTACAGAGTAGGGCTCACGGTACACGTGTAACCCGCCAAACCGGATACCCGTGTTCTTAAGCCCGACGGTACTAAGAACCCGAATTACACGAACCCGCCGGGTACCCGTGTCCGTGTTCAATACACGGATACCGTTTACACGAAACCGCGTGCTACCCGGGTACCCGGGTACTTAAGACCGAACCGAACGGGTTCGAAATAATTTGGGCAAATGCAAATAAGGTCTATTATTGAATATAACCTGCAGCTTCGTTCGACACTACACACCACTACCTGTTCAGGAAAGGTCAGCCTCTATCTGTTACGCAATAAGGTATATTTGACACAATTTACCTTTCGCTTATCCATTTGTACTATAGCTCTTAAGTCTCACGACCCATTAGTACGCTTCTCGTCAAGGACGTCCCCGAACCCGCGGGTAATTAAAGTCCGTGTAAATAATACCCGTGTGCCCGTGTAGACGGGTATTATTTACACGGACTTTAATTACCCGTGTAAATCGGGTCAGAAACCCGTGTACGTGTAACACGAACACGGGTATGAGAAACGTTGACACGAAACCCGGACACGACCGCGAGCCCTACTACAGAGGCTGACACTTAATGTTTGTCAGTTCCATGTCAATCGCGTCAGTTCCATGTCAATCGCGTCAGTTCCATGTCAATCGCGTCAGTTCCATTTCAATCGCGTCAGTTCCATTTCAAACGCGTCAGTTCCATGTCAATCGCGTCAGTTCAATTTCAATCGCGTCAGTTCCATGTCAATCGCGTCAGTTCCATGTCAATCGCGTCAGTTCCATTTCAATCGCGTCAGTTCCATGTCAATCGCGTCAGTTCCATGTCAATCGCGATGTGTCAGTTCCATAGAATAACTATCAAGACAAGCCAAACCTAATTTAAATCGCATCTCTTATAATATCGCAATCAATTTTTCAAGAGAAAGTGACACACGCTGTGTGACGTCACTTTTTCGTTACACGCCGTGTGACCTAACTTTTCTATTACTTTGAAATGAAATAACATGTTGCCTAGTTGTTAACAGACTTCAAAAAAGAAGGTTCTCAATAAGATATTTTTTTGGATGCATCTATGTATTATGTTACTCAATATCTCAGACAATTGTGAACCGATTTTCTAAGTTTTTAATAGTACGGGTATAGTATAACCCCGAGATGGTCCCGTTGGCACCAAGTCGGGGTCTGATGATGGGATCTTGGTGAAATTGGGTCTGGGTTTAATTTATTTAATTTAGTAATTATTTATTATAATTTATTGACGGGCTGTTTACGGTCCTTACGAAACAAGCCTTTTTCTTAAGAGAAGTATACATTTGTAGTAACAACTCTGCACCCGTGCCCGCCACGGAGCGGACCCAGAACGCCATGTCGCTACGTCGCTGTTGCACTAATCCGCAGTAACACTCAGAAGCATGGAATGGCTCGCTGAATGTGGACATTTAGTGCTAACTGATAGACCTAATGGCCTGGCCCCAATTTCACCACTTGACAAGTGCTACAATTGTAAATTTACTGTTTCTCCAATCTGCGACGTCTATAGGCTACAATTACCGTTTACCATCGGAAGGGCCGTGCGTTTGTCTGCCACCAACATGAAATGTAGTGCAGGAACTTTAATAAATTAGCAGTAAAGAACTCCTTTGGGAAGCAAATTACAATTGTCACAATAAACACGAAGATTGTAGCCAAATTCCGACATATGCCACAAACCTCATGTCAAGATTGAATGAGAATTGTACAAAACCTTGCGACAATTGTCACGGGTTTCGAAAAATGAAAAGTAGTTTATTAACGATATAATAAAGTTATTAGTAATAATTTTATGTTGGTGGCAAACAAGCACATGGACAGTCTGATAGTAAGCGGTAGCCGTGTAGAGATTTACACAAAAGATCCCAATGGGTCGAAGTGTATCCGTAAGGGCCCCACCAATAAGATAAGATAAGCGGTAGCCGTAGCCTACGGAGGCCTGTAACGCCAGTAACAATGATCTTACAATTGTCACACTTGTAATTATGGTAAAATAAGCCACTGGCCACGACATTGGTGCGGAGCGGAAAGCCATACGTGCTAGAGGGAGTTCAGATATCAGCTCCAACTTATGGATTCGCTCGCCGCTGGTTGCCTTAAGGCCCGGCCACGACATTGATCTAACGCCGCGGCCACGACATCGGTCTAAGGCGACCGGCTTAGCGGAAAACGTATGGTGCTCCCTCTCGTACCCATATCGGCATCCCGCTCCAACTCATGGATTCGCTCGCTGGTCGCCTTAGACCAATGTCGTGGCCGGGCCGTAAGGCGACCAGCGGCGAGCGAATCCATGAGTTGGAGCGGGATGCTATGGGTACTCCCTCTCGCACGTATGGTTTTCCGCTAAGTCGGTCGCCTTAGACCAATGTCGTGGCCGCGGCATTAGACCAATGTCGTGGCCAGGCTATAAGCTCGTAAATTTTCGAGAATAGTAGAGTCCACACTGATTAGACCTCTAGCAAAGAAATTGCCACGTACAGACATGGTTAACACGCGTAGCTACACTGTATATAGATGCCTGAATATTAAACGGTTATATCGTACAGACATGGTTAACACGCGTAGCTACACTGTATATAGATGCCTGAATATTAAACGGTTATATGCATACCCCGTAATCGAACTGGCAAATCTGTAGCAAATGTACGTCAGGGTTGTCACTACTACAAATTACGAATACAAAAAAACACCGCGGCAACAGTGTTGAATGTTCTATCCATATTCAAAATAAATTAAGTATCACATTTTTTTATTTGTTGCACTCTCAAATTGGGTCGCCAAATACTTGTGTACATCTATTTTAAACTCAGAAACGTCTATCGTCGTCAATGGTAATTAGAGGTGTGCGCCACGCCGGCGCGGCGGCGCCGCGCCGCGGGACCCACGCCGCCGCCGCCGCCGAGGTTTTCAAAATCCACGCCGCGACAAAAATTTTACGGAATTAAATCATTGAAATTACGCGCCACGCTGATTATATTGACATTAAAAACAACAATATGCTTGCGAATATCGACAAGCGGTTCCCTCTGACCCAAAAAATTGTATGCGCAGCATTTCTGGATTGCAGATGTTCAGATATTGATACGCACCTACGAAAAAAATACACTACTTGGGCGGAATTGTTTCCAATTGTACAGATTTATTTTACAGAATTCCAAGCCTACACATTCCCAATACTACAGATTTACAAACCTTCAGAATCCCAATACTTTAAGATTCCAACATTACGGTTGCCCATGGCTACAAATTTTCAATATTACTGATTGATTACTATGTCTACAGATTCCATATTCTCTAGATTTCACGTTTACTGATTCCCAACTGTAATGCTTTTTTCAACACACTTGCTTGTAAGTCGTAACGTAGGTCTTATTAAACCGCTTTTAGGCTTATAATCTAGGTATTACTAGCTGTGTGTTTTTTCATTACATTATATTTTTCACATCGTCGATCCCACAGTGTCTGAAGACAAAAGTCTTCAATCAGTGCTTCCTACCCGAACCCGAACGACGTACGGAGCCGAAACGTGGACACTGACGGTACGGCTGGTCCACAAGTTCAAGGTCGCTCAACGAGCTATGAAAAGGGCAATGCTCGGCGTCTCTTTGCGGGATCGAATCAGAAATGAGGTTATCCGGCAGAGAACCAAAGTGATCGACTTAGCCCACCGTGTTAGAAAACTGAAGTGCCGATATATCCGTAGAACCGACTGGCTAAACGAGTTCTTGAGTGCAGATCGCGTCTGGGCAAGCGTAGTGTAGGACGCCCTCAGGCAAGGTGCAGCGACGATTTGCGCAGGATGGCTGGCAGGAGCTGGATGCGAGTCATGCGATCAGCCAAAGATCGAAAACGGTGCCGTGAAATTGGGGAGTCCTATGTCCAGCAGTGGATTGCGATAGGCTGCTGATGATGATAGATGTTTTTTCATTATTTACGTTAGGCCACCATAGGAGGTTTAATGACTGTCTTTTAACTGATTCTATTAATTCTTCTTGAATAAGGTATTTTTAGAGGAAAAAGGAGGAAGCTTTTTAAAAAATCGGCATTTGAAAAAATTTGCTGTCGCTTTGCACGGCTTCGAAATAGACAACTGCAGCTTCGCCTCATAATACCTACGTTAAATTGGCGAAAACATGGTTTTGTGTTCCCTGTTTTCTCCTCCAAAAATAGACCAATTTGTAACATTTTTTTTTCATAAGCATTTTAAGAAAGGTATTTCTCATGTCGCTATGTTTCCTCTTTTTGGAAAGAATACGAAATATTTATTTATGAGTATATTAAACGCATTTAAAATTTGGCTTGCAGTTTTTGTAGGCTTGTAATAATAACGTCAAACAAAGCAAAATATACAAAAATAGATTTTGTATTAAAAAAAATCGTGTGTTTATACACCGATTTATGACTAGCAGTGTCGGCGATGATGGTACCTAGTACCTACTATAAAGAGGTTGTAAATCTGGGTACCTGTAGTATTTGAAATCTTCATATATAATCTGCAGTATCTATTGGGAATTCGTAGTATTGGGAACCTATAGTATTGGGAATCTGTAGTGTTGGGTATTTGTTGAGTATTTAAAATTCGTATTATTGAGAATATGTACAATCAGGAATGCATACTATTGACAATATCTGTAGTAATAGGAATCTGTAGTATTGGGAATCTGTAGACGACTCGACCCAGGCTTACTACCGCGTTTTTCGCGGTAGGGCCGCTGTGCGAGTTAATAAAATAATTTTCGTACACGATAATAATTATGACAATTGCCGCATAAAATGCAATCTATGACTTTGTTTCGTGTTTATTTTTCTAATAATAAAGTTGTCCTAAACAATATCTAAGTTTTTAATATCTTCTCATCCATATGTATGAACGTACAGGGTAATTGACCTTGACGCCGGCGTGGCGCCGCCACGCCGGCAAAATTTACCGGCGCGCCGCCGCCGGCGATTTCTATGCCGGCGCACACCTCTAATGGTAATTAATTTAATTATGTATAATTTTGTAATGCATTTATTTATTATTGTTTGTTGTTAACTCAGTTTCATGTCCTTGTAAAAGATCGTTTGCTGCTGCATAATCCGGATTGATTTTTAAAACCGTCTTTAATTTGTGGTATCTAGTTTTCTTGCTAAATGGAACCTAGATCTGACAAGCTTTTATTCTGTGACATTTTCACTAATCGTAAGTTTTGGATGTTAATATTAATCATACCTGCAGTAGAGTAAGTAAATTTTTCATCGTAATCGTCAACCCTGACATCAAACTGTCAAATGTTACGGTTTTGCTACATCCGTTGCGAGGTATGGTTATATGTTGCACTTTTATCTACTTGAAATTTGAATGTCACCCCAACCCTTGGCACAGATGCAACCCCAAAAATGAACCCCAAACATATACAGTGCCGTGTAACATTGGGATAACCCCTTGAAGCCCAGCCCTGCTAAAAAATTAATGCGGGTGCGCATTTGGCGTGGCCTGGCTGTTGTATTGTAGCTTATGTCATATTAGATGGCATACCGCTTGCTGGTCACGCAGGTTTGGCCTTTTAGTCGTAAAAACACAATACAATAGACACACTAATAAAAAGTAGTCTTACCTGTGGGTACCACCACCACGGACACGAGGGATACGGGCCACGGCGCGACCGGTACCCCATGACTCGGCACTGGTCTGGTGACCTGGTAAGGAAAGAAAATGTTTACAGTGCAAAAAGTTTAAGGGAACTGCCGTAGTCTTATATATCCGACAATCAATATCCAGCTCAAGCAAGCTCTATGATGTTATGATGGTACCGAATCTAGTAGTTTGTCGACGTTACCGTCATGTTCTAACAAGTATGCAAGATAAATAGATAAAACGGTACCATCACAATGCCAACTGATCTGCGTGGTGTAATTTTCTATTGCTAGCGACACGGTCAAGCGCTATGATAAATTCATCGGCGGTTAAAGGGTTTATCTAGTAAACTACTTTCTGTCGTAAACTGCTATTCCTTTGATCACTACATAGTATAAAATAAAGTCACTTTTTCTGTCCCTATGTCCCTTTGTACGCTTAAATCTTTCTCTACGCAACGGATTTTGATGAGATTTTTTTTAATAGGTAGAGTAATTCATGAAGAAGGTTAATGTTAGTGTCAAACCGCGATTAGAATGGGACTCGAAAGTACTGTTGACACAAGAGTGTATACGACAATCTAGGATATATTCATAGTTATATTCATATATTTCTAGTTTAAGTGCCGAGACTTACAGACAATAGATTAATTAATCACTCACTACATCTATAAACAACTCTTTTTAACCGACTTCAAAAAAAGGAGGAGGTTCTCAATCTGACTGAATTTTTTTTTTTTTTGTTGTATGTATGTTACCTGATATATCCGAGAATAGTGAACCGATTCTAAAATTTCTTTTTGTGATCGAACGTGTATTACCCCGAGATGGTCCCATTCGCACCAAGTTGGGGTCTGATGATGGGATCCTGGAGAAATCGAGGGATCTCTTCAAATGTTATAGGTACATGTATGGCGCTTTTGGTAATTTTCATTCATTTACAAGAATTTGCATTCGGAAAGTAGGATTTGAGGAAACCAATGATGGAAACAAATCGGGGATCTTTGAGAAATCGGTTGAAGTCGGTTTTTTAAATTTTTAATTTGGTGATTATCTAGGTAAATGAAGTATCATTTGTTGTGTCAACAGTACTTTCCAATCCCTTTCTGATTCCGGTTTGATAATAGGTATATTGAGTTAAGAAAAATGGTAGTGATAATAATTTTATAACAGCCTTATAAATAGTGTCGTAACAACTCTGCACCCGTGCCCGCCACGGAGCGAACCCAGAACGCCATGTCGCTACGTCGCTGTTGCACTAATCCGCAGTGACACTCAGAAGCATGGAATGGCTCGCTGAATGTGGACATTTAGTGCATTTTACATCTTGATACTTAAGTTAGCATTAGCTGATACCCTACCTACTTAGGGACCCAATTTTTTGGAGATCTTTTAAAGTTTTGAGGCTCTAACATAAATCCTACGAAAAAATAAAACATGGAAGCCGCACGCCATCCTAAATTGCCTTTCAAGAACGGTCCTGAATTTTAGTTGACAAGTGTCACCCCCGCTTCAATGCATCACGGTAATTCATTTCAATGTCAACCTATAAAAACTTAAACCGCCATTTTAAAATAGTTGTGCTTGGTCCATCAAAGTTTTCTATAAACATTAGTCAAAGACGCTGCGCCGAAATATGCGCGGTGTTAAGAAAAGTGCTATGTCCTGTCCATCTTGGCACAATTGATTTTGGGGGCATTTTTGAGCTGGCGTTAGACGTCCATGTTATATATGGTCGCAGCATAAATCATAAAATTTGCAACTTCAGGAGGATGCAATGGTAAACTTCTTTACCATTTGACAGCTGACAGCCTCTGAACACTCAGTTGGTGACAGTGACTCTGCCTATGAAGCTCATGGTCATGGTTGTCTTCTACGTATTTAGGTGTGTAAATCTAAGTTTACAACTTTTGAAATAAAGTTAGGTATATGCAAGTAAGAGTTGCATGTATTTGCCAGTCACTCTTACCATTTGCATCACTTGCATCTCAAAACTAGCAGTAATGACTTGCATATATTAAGTAAAGTTAAATTAATTAAAAGTTAGATTAAATTAGTTAAAAAAAGTTAGATTGTCCCAAGATATTACAGCCTTTGTTGCCTAGACACTGACAACATAGTACTATGTTAGGGCATGTCCATTAATCACGTCATACGATTTTGGCCTATTTTAGACAACCCCCCATGGTGATACTTGGTGATATTTTCAGGACCCCCAAATATGACGTGTAATTTATTGCCAACTTAAGTAATCCTTTTAATAACACTTCAATTTACGTACTTTATTAAGCACACATGATGGGAAAAAACTTTTTTGCCAACTACGAGGTAAATGTCAATGTTATGTTTTAAAAGTGTTTCAAAAAAGTATGCTGTTCAGCAGAGAGTAACAAAAAATTACACGTTATTTGTCGGATGACCCCCCTCCACCCCTATAGTGATAATTGGTGATTTTTTTGTTGACCCCCCTCCCCTATACAATATGACGTGATTAATGGACAAGCCCTTACTTATCAGAAACCCCAAAGAATTGTTGAGATTTAAAACTTTAACGGGACATACCAGCCTCCTTATTCACACTATAAGGCTGCCTCGCATTCTTGGACATAGACACGTGGACATTGTTGACGAGGTCCGGCCGGATCGGCGCCTTGAACACGAATGGGAGCGGCAGAGAAGCCCCGGAGACCAGCTCACTCTTCTCAGAGTAGACCGACACCAGCGGTCGGGCGACTGATAGACTCTGAAATGAAGGAGTTTCTAATAAGAAATCAGGATGTAATTTCATGGAAACAAATTAAATGGGTCAATCAATTGCTGTTATTCTGTTTGTTCTCATAGTCTAAATAACCGTATCAGTGTTTTGAAAAAATATTCCAGTTATAACTCTACTAGGGGGCTGCTATGAAAAACTACACAATACACACTCAACTAATGTGAGACTCAAACATATTTAAATATTTATCAAACAGGTTACTCACGTAATTTAAGTTGATAATTGCTAGACATGTTTCGATCCATGCTAGGAAGCAGGTACTCCATGATGAGGATCCTCTAAATGGATCGAAACATGTTGAGCAATTATCAACTTAAATTACGTGAGTAACCAGTTTGAAAAATAAAAAAAAATGTAATGTTGATTGAATATTTTGTTAATTACTCGAATTTTAATGCTATAAACACTAGTTTTATTATGTCCTTTTTTCTTGTCATTAATTGTAGTTACTCATGTCCGGTCGGTCTGGTGTCCGGCAACAGACACCAGACCGACAACATCGTCAACTCCTGATGATGCCTCGTAGAGAGGCGAAACACGTGTCGAGTATAGTGTTATTGGTGGTGGTTTGTTATAGTTATTTGCGTATTTATTTTTGCGGCGGGAGGGTGGGAAAATTAATTGCATGCAAAAAATACGCAAGTAATTATAGCGGGTTACACTAATTAGCTACACATTCTGTATCGCGGAAGAGCAAAGCAATAGTGTTCATCCTTGTATACGTGAATAATGTAGCGTATCTTCAATATTTAATAAGTTTAGTTAGATTTTTGTGTACTAATTGCATACAACAAGTGCAAGGTTACACATCATAACATTCATAACAATACATGGCAACTTCGTTCTCGTAGAAATCAGATATTTTTACATTTCACAATAGTTTTTAAGATTGATTAACGTACATTGAAGTAATAAAAAAATGCAAGCTGTAGAAAAGAAACAAAATTCTAACCTAACCTCAAAATTGGGTTTAACCTCGAAATACAAAGACACTGAAATCCATGTTAAAACTTTTGAAAGTAGGGAAATAAAAGTTAATTTTTAATAATTTAGACCTGTGATTCAACCAAATACGCAGAAATAAGCTTTTATTTGAAACAGTGCTGAGAGTCATGCTGCGATCACGCTGTGGTGAATACTTCCTTGTACCAGCTAAATAAGCCGGGAAACACGCTCAAATATTCAATATAAAACACTTTCACAATGTAACAAGAAATTATAAAACGAGAAGAACGTTTAGATAGCCGATATTTACATGAAATAGCTCTCAAACACGTGGACCACTCACCAACGAAACGCCTTATGAAAATAACACTTGCACTAGTTTATTTTGCCCACTTTACAAATAGAGCGTATGTAATCCACTTAAAATTGAAAACCAACTTACCATTTCGCTATTTAGCGAAGAATTTCCTCCAAAAAACACTATATGCGGCGGCTCAGACCGTCCGCCATGCCACGGAGGAGTAAAAAGACCGGAACTGGAAAATTTTGACAGAAACTTTAAACGACAGTTACCAGTTGACAAAATTATAAAACTATCATTTTGAAAAATTATTACAGTCCTTATTAAAAAATATAATCATAAATTAATTTTCTGTACTAATAATGAAACTATGAATAATAATTATATTACAGAGAAATGCATTTTGACAACGAATTAAATAATTACAAAAGTCGTTCCATGTATTTAGCTTTATAATAGACAAAATGTTTTATTTTTCAAATTTGACATTTCATTGTGGCGAAAGCAATCAACTTTATGCCTAGTTTTTGGTTTTTCATACTTGCGGGGAAGAAGTTATGAAAAGTAAAATGTCATACCATCATTTTTGAAATGACATTGTAAACAATTACAATCAATGTAAATATTTATATTCCCTACGGCAATTTTTAACCAAAATAGATATTTATTCAACAAAACTTCAAATTTTTCAATCCAACATAACAAAGTGATGTAAAGTTCGGTTCTTTCAATTGGTTGGATTATTTCAATTACCTGCGACGGTCAGTGTTATAATTCAGAACTAAAGCTTTATCTAGTAAGATGCCTAGCTCACTACGTCGTTTTTTAGGGTTCCGTAGTAAACTAGGTATCCTTATAGTTTCGCTATGCTCGTCTCTGTCTGTCCGCAGCATAGCTCATTGACCGTTAGTACTCGAAATTAGTAATAATCACGCTGACAAAGTGGTAGAATAAAATAAAAATAAACATTTTTTTTGGCGTAAATTGGGGGTGAATTTTTTTATTTACTAATATCCTATAATGTAGGGGTCGTTGAATAGGTATTTTAAAAAGATGAAGGGTTGCAGAAGACAGTTTTTTTAAGTTAATACGTTCGGAGACAATCGCACCCGAATTAAAGAAATGTCTCCACCCCCTCTACTCTTAACTACTACTTATATCCCATCTACAGACTACGATAGTGTTTGCTTGCTTACCATCAATATAGTATACTGATTAATTAAATAGTTTCAGGAAATGGAATCCAATACCTCGAGATGTAGTCAAATCGACCGTCCATTGACACCAAATATTGAACTCCAAACACCGGACACGAACTCAACAACTTCTCATGAAATTGCCACACATGCCTTAGATGTAGCTTCAGAAGGTGTTCAATCTCCAACTAGTGAAAATCCTGCAAGCCCTGAACGAAACGAAGAGAGATCTCCCGTGGCTGCTACCAATTATCCCATGCCTCTCCTTCTAATAAGTGCACCTCCATCTATAGTTATACCCACTTCACATGGTTCACGTGCTCTTAAATTATATTCTCCTCCTGTCCCAGTTTCCTCACAACCCTTAAAATCATTAAATTCTGCCACATGTTGCCAAAACGCGAATGCACCTCAGTCTTTGTTCAACCAAGCCTTTTCCCGTTTAACCAACAGCGATTCATTAAACATTGCAGTTTTAAGCAAAATGATGGCTAAGTCGCAGTATAGTTCGTTCGATCAAAACGTGAAGCAGAATAATGCTGGACCTAGGCCAGGAGATCTATCGCCCCCTGACTCTTTAACAAGCGCGCCTCCGTCATATTCTTATGTTTTAAGACAAATGTCAGTTAGGAGGAGACCTAGGTTGATGGGGACCTTCATACCATCGCCATCCTTTGTGCCACATTGTCCACCTCCGAATTACAATGCAGCTTTTGACATATACGTCGACAACGCCATACCACCGCCACCTCGGCTCCGACATCTTGGGTTCGCCCCTTGTCCAGTCGTCTGCCCAGAATGTGGGTACACCGGCATGAGCGTGGTAGTCAGTAAAGTAACTATGTGTACGCATTTATGTGCAGTTATCCTTTGTTTATTTTGCTGTTGGGTCTGTGCCCCTTTACCCTACTTATTGAGTTCTTGCAAAGACGTATATCATTATTGCAGTAGTTGTCGCTATTTCTTGGGCATGTACTGCCCCACAAATACTGCAGGCTATGTTCCTTGAAGTGAAGAATATTAATATATTCCAACGGTAATTTGGGTAATAGTAGGTATCAATTAATTTTGGAATCTCTCAGGCGAGCTGCTGTCAGATTGATGAATGTTGTAAAATATTGTATAGGTGTAAAATATTGGTATACTGCACTATAAGTACTTAGGTACTGGCACTGGTATACTTCTATGATCTTATTGTACAGTATTTATTTCGGTAAATATCGAGATTAAAATTCAGAACATTACGACGCTTAGGTTTAGGGTCACTGTAATTGATAACTGTTGAAAACACTCCACCCAGCCAACTAGCCCTGATAATGAGTCCATTTGTCTGCTGCATTCAATGAAATGGAACCCTTCATTTGCGCAGGGTCTGATATACACTTGGCCGATTATTTAAGTATTGCCTCTTCTTCATATAAACCATAGACAATTTAAATCACACGACATGCATCTATAGATATATTTAAATAAAAGGGTTTTAATGACTAAAAGTATTTCATTTTAAGATTTTGTAATGAAGGGAATAATTTAATAAGCATAATAAATCAAGTATTTCATAATAATTTTCGGAATTTGCTCTGTTGAATGATCGGCCCAAAATGATTTTCTATGTGCTGCGTTCTAATTCAAGATATTACGAAATTTTGTAGGACATATTTTATATCTTGTACAAAGCATTCATTTAAGTACATTAATACAATACAAAATAACAATACTGATAATACAAAAGCACAGAAGGTGCTTAAAACTCACGCATTGTTTTGTAAATGACCCATGAAAGCGAGTAAAAATGAACGAACCCATAAAAAAGTGTGTTTCAGCGCCATCTAGCGACTAAACGTCGTCTGTGTAAGATTAGAAGTCACAGCCTTCCGCAAGTTCCGTGTGTGTTGCGGAAAAATCCCTTTTTGGGCGTCCGACCACATGTGTGAATTATGAACAAAATATGGTTCTATAGTGAATTTCTCTCCTAAATAGCCGATTTGAAAGTGTATTATACTCGGTATCGATAAATAAAGTGTGTGCGGAGCGTTTAGTGTCGAAGAAAAGTTGGAACTCTACGACGGAAGTGCATTTTTTCGATGTAAATACGGACCATCCAGGGTCAGTCTGGTGAACCGCGAGGATTTCTCGAATATTTGCAAACTGTGTGCTCTTGTGTGGCTTTCGTTAGTGTCGCGTGTAGCCAAAGAAAATCTCGACCTTCACCGCGGGTTCGATCGGGTCACGTCCTGTGGGGGAGTCGGGTCGCGATCTGCGGTACAGACGGCAGCATGCCGTCGTGTTGAGCAGCATGGAGGCGCGCTCGTGATCGTCGGTCGGCGCGGAGCGCGCGCCCGGGCTTATATAACGAGGGCAGCGGCTGCGGCGGCATGGCCGCGCGCGTGTCCGTCGAGGGCGCCGGGCCCTCGTACGCATCCGTGCTAAACTTTCGGGGAGCCGAAAGTAACAAAGAGAACATTGAGGCGCCTCCGCCGGGAGAGGAGCCCGAGGTGGTGGTGCGGCAAGTGGAGGTCGAGGAGGAGGAGGGTTTCGTGCCCGTCATAGCGCACGGGCGGAGGCCGGGGAAGCCGAGACGCGAGCGGGAGCGCCGAGCCCCGCCGCGGCCTCACAAGGCAGGGCCCCAGCCGTCCACAGAGGCCCAAGCCAACCCTGACCAACCGCAGCAAGAAGACGAGGACCAGCCTAAGAAATTTGTGGAAGCACCCATCCCGAAGGTCAACCCCTGGCAGGTCAGTAACATGTAAACAAACATGTTGTTATGCAGGTATTATGCAATGGGCTATTCCTAACCACAAAATTAAACACTACAATCTTCTGATAAGATTTAACCCTTTGTTTCATAATTATAGTATAATACCCTCATAACAATAAGTTAACTTTTTAGCGCTATCAGTAATTCTGTTTGACAAAAGTTAACATTTTGAAGTTCTAGAATAACATACTTATCTTGCAAACAATCCAATGAACCTTGCAGCAATACTTTTACCACTGTGAAATGTGAATCATACTTGCAATCAGCTATAACCTATTATTAAGTGCACTTATAGATTACCCAAGCGCAGTTATAAGTTATTACAACTATTATAATGGCCATTCATTGTGTGACTAAGATTTGCAGCAATGATACAGCTTCAGTCATAAGCAGTGATATTCTAATTAGTCTTACTTTAAGTCTCCAATTAAAATATTGGATCATTTTCATTGTCATTCATGTCAATTCCTTTTAAGCATTTCATGTCAGCAACATCTATAGATGTCGAGTTAACCTAACCTAAAATAAACTTAATTGATGTTTGCCTGACAGTGATAAAATAAATATAATTTTGAAGTGTCTGCTCCCGCATGATTTGTAAGCATTATTTTATCAGATACAAACATGTGTCTTTCTTAACTGTCTTGTCTGGTAAACAACTTTGTAACCTAAAAGTGCACATTTTCTGTCATAAACAGCCATTTCCTTCATTCAAAATACATACAGCGATGTATGGGAAAAAGTACCTTTCACTAAAACGCCGACTCTGGTATCATGGTATAGGCAAACATGGCAGTTTTAGACCAGAAATGTTTATTTGGAGCTTATAAAGTTATTTACTAAACATAGTTACAGAACACTACAATTAAATAGGCTGTAATATGTCAGTTGGTGGTAATTATACCTATAGTTTATAACATATTTAAATTCCAATACACGTCAAACCAAACTACCAAAAACTACCAAAGATGGCGAAATGTCACGCTGTCTCATGTCATTACCATCTAAATAGGTTACAATCTAAATAGGTTTATGTATAAGTAATGCATTTGAGTAAAGTTCCTGTTACAATAAATACAAAGTTTCCAAAATGTATCACTAGTTTGCTAATAACAGTGATATCTAATTGTATATTTGTGCTGTAATTAGCAACCAAAGTTTTAAATAAGTACATACCCTCATATTGCTACTAAATATAATTATCTGATTTCTACTATGATGTGTAACATGTTGATGATGGATGACCCACAGAACACTCTGGATTCTTTTGGCATGAAGTAAACTATCTTGTTTTTAAAGGATCTGCATTCTGCAATGCACATTTTTTTTCTAATATTCGGACATTGAGGGTTTAATTTGTGGGTCTCCATAGTGGGTCTCCTGTGGAGGAGTGAGCCCCACATACCACCCCCACTGGCCTCCCTCGGCCGGAATGATGATGTGTAAAGCATTCTCCCCTGCATCAAAATAAAAAATGGTAGCTGGTTACCAGCAGGTTGTATACTTGTTTGACTCCTATAGGTACAATAAAAAAATCTCATTAGCTTCGAACTAGTATTTGATTGAATTGTTATGAAGCAAATTGACCCAATATTACTTTATCTCATTACTCATACCTATCCAATTTGAATGATCAAATGTGCAATTTTTTTTTAATCCTTGTAGTGCCAATTTAATATGCATATTTTTAAAATGCATAAATTTACCAATAACATTGTTCAATATAATCTAACCTTTGCACCCATCTTTTACTGCAGCATGGTATATGTATTTGTTTTTTTTTAATACCAAATGCATTTTAATGCCATTTATTACTTTTATCAAATTGCATACCTACCTACATACTTTTGTTCTGCTTGGCTAACTTAAAGTAGTGTAATTTTGTTCAGAGTACATCCTAACCTAAAAATTTAAGTAAACACACTGCAGTTTGAGGTTATGTAAATAGTTATTTATTTATAGCTGAATTCACTTTAGCTAGCTTGAATGGATGATTGAAACCGTCATACAGGTCAAATATTTAGAAATTAATATGATTAAGATGAATTAGTTTGAATATACCCCCAATTTTTGGTTAAAAACTTTTTGTTGCCCCAGATTTGACTTCAAAGTAAAGTTAGCATTGTCTGTTTATCACCAATATGTTGTTCCTTAGTCATGATTGTTTATCTATGTATTTATGTATCTTTCCATTGTACATATTGCTGCTTACCATACCTATATGCATCTCAAGCCTTAGATTACTGCGGGATTAGATTGGTTTGTGTAATGTGTCCTATGCTATTTATTTATTGTAGTATTAGAAAGGCAATTTGCTATTACATCAAATTGCCCTGGGGTATTAATAGCTTAATTACTATTAATACACAATAATTACTTAGATTATTATTATTATTTATTTTTTGTTATATTACTTTAGACAGGCAGCTAAAGCTGGTTTTCACTTCTAGTTTTTGTGATATTATAATTTTTTTTATACCTTCATTTTAACAATTTCATGTAGGTAAATTGAGCTAATTTGTGGTATAATTATATGCATGATGGAGTTATGTTTTGAAAGCATTAAGTTTTTGTAGGGTAGTTGCAGTTTTTTATAGCATAAATCAAGACTCAAGTCATCTAATAATCACATGTGGTTGTTTTGAGTCACTCACGTTTTTATGGCAATTATTGCTCAACATGTTTCATTCCATATATGGATATTCCATTCCCTATGCCTAAAGATGGATGGTGTGACTGGTGTGAGTGGCTCATGATTTTTTTCTTATTTAAAATAAGCCAGACAACATTTCATCTGACTCACTTTAAGCATAACTGTAATCTTTAGGACTCCTATAACTATTGTCTAATAACTTTTATTAAATAGATTTATTCTTGAAATAAAACTATGAAAACTGACAATCTTGCGTATATTAATCAAATTTAACTTCATCCCGACGTTTTAAACACTTTACAGGGTTTGTTGTCTGCGGGAGACATAGTTTTATTTCATGTGTCATCTTCGCGGTAACTGAAGAAATTATTAGATATATTCTAATGAATCTGCTGTCCATGGGTTATCCTAATTCTTTTGTAGATCATTACAATTCTATAAAATGATAATGATGTGATAATACCAAATTTGGTGATTTGATAAGAAGATAAGAAGTTGTAAGGTAATTTTGTGAAGTTATCTTATGACTAAGTGAATTTGCAATTCAGATTAGAATTAATATTTTACTACATGTCTTTTTGACATGCTGTTAGAATGCCTGAGGGCTCCAGATAGTCTATTCAATTGCATAAAGAAATCATGTGAGTGGTTATACTATTTTGTACTTGATGAAATGAATCCTTTATTTGCTGAATATGTATTTTAAATATTAGATGTTATATTACCAAAGAAAAAATACCGAAGCTTACCAAGTTTATAATATTACAAACACAATAATTTAATTTTGTGTGAAGAATAAATGTTTTTTTTAAGGTGTGCGTTAAAGAGTATTCTATTCTTAATGTCATAGATTTTAAATCCACACCGTAAGCAGTAACTTAATTACATATTATCACATCACAGTAAAATAAAATATAAATTCCAGAATTATAAAATAGATTGCATAACATAGCTCTCACTATGTAGATACTTAAGGAAAACCCTCCATGTTGGTTGCAATACATATCTTATCTTGATTCAATTTTGTCACACTGCGTTCCCCTATAGGGATTTCCCTGACACAATCTGTCTTTTAATTTTCATTCCATGTAGGTAATCTAATTCAGAACCCATCAAACTTGAAGGCACCTTCTTCTGGGCAAACTCACTCCATCATATGCCGCGTCTCTGCCCTTGGCTAGACTGTGGCCATGAGTACATTTCAAATAAAAAAAAAATCAGAAAGCTATTATTTTATCACAATTAAAATTGGTACGATTGATGTGGGTTCATGGAAAAAACAAGATAGCTACTACAATAATAAGTTATAATAATCTGTTTAAGGCTGGGCCCACAGGATGGGTGTGCAGAACACACACGCTCACGCGCACGTGCTACGCACGCGTTTGGTGTGGCTCAGCCTTAAATATGTATATAGTATAACAACATTTTACATGAATTGGTTACGGGTTTAGCATAGGGTTAGTTCGACAACATGTCGCCGCGAGATAGACTATCCATCCCTCTTTTATACATATAAAAGAGGGATGGATAGGAGAGTAAAAGATGGAAAATCTTATCTCGCGGCGACATACTGACATACCAATCATGTGCTAAGCATACTGGAAAGTTATTTAAATAAAGAATTAATTAATGAATATTTTGGGACATCTTACACAAATCTACCTAGTTCCTCGCTAAGCTCAATTAAGGCTTATGACTTATGACGTGGGTACCTGGGTACCAAGCGATGATATGTATAATAAGGAATGATTTATAAATTATATAGTTTCCAGTGTTTGCATTATTAAAATTTGTCATGCTGGGAAATATCTTGCACAATAAGTAACATTTCTAGTGTTAAATCATTCTAAGGTCACAGCTTTTCTGCTAGTCATTTGAGTCACAGCAGAATTACTCAATGTTTTTCAATTGCACACTGAATATTTTATATAACCTTTATCAGTTATGTCATAGTTCACTTGTGGACCAAACAATAATACGTATCTGGGAGATTTTTCCGTTGTGTCAAAACTATCAGTTTAGATATATTTATTTAAATTAATGAATACTAGATGTCGTATAGTTGGGTGAATATCGGAGCGTTTCAACCGCCTAATTTTGGTGGCATCATATTTGCTGAAGTTTCTAAACGTCTTAATGTTATACTTCGTCATTTGTATAAGGTACCGTGCCTCCTTCAAATAACAACGAATGTAACGGATAAAAACTTCGGCAAAAATGATGCCACATAAATGAGGCGGTTGAAACGCTCAGATTTTCACCCAGGTACAGTCGACGTTAAAGATATAATTATTGACGTCGACTGTACCAAAGAAAACAACCATCCAAGACATCCCAGATCCAAGGTCATGGGAGATGGGAACACAAATCAAAATAATTTTCAACCGAATGAAAAAAGGAGATGGATCTGGTGAACCGATTTTGATGATTCTTTTTTTATAAGCAAGCTGATTTTTACCGATTGGTCTCATTTTAATGAGGGTTTTCTGAAATTACGTTCACCAGGGCGGCAGCACTGAGGCGTCAGAGCCAAAAACTTGTCTAAATTCTCAGAGCGCCTATACTGTTTAAATGTTTTGTATGAGTTAATAAAATCATATAAAAAAATAAAAATACCTTCTAGTTAGTTTTTCTTTGGAGCTAGATAATTGTGTTTCTTAGCGGGACCTTACGGCTAAGTGGCGCCAACTAGTAGCATACGTTTTCGAGAAAACTCCTCATTTCGCCGGTTGACAACCAAAACTCACTAAGTAACAAATACCTACTTGAAATAGAGATCGTATCTTAGTTCTTATTCTATTGAATAAGAACTAAGACTAACTATGAAAAGCTGTGACATAAGAGGTTGCTAAGAGTAGTGACAGTTTTTATAGTGAGTTTTGGTTGTCAGTCGACGATTTGGTCCAGATCATCCATGACAAAACCACGTAAGTTATAAATTTTCATTAAGCATGTTCACGAGTAAACGGACGAATAAATCAATATCGCGGCAACGGATTTCGATGATTATTTTTTTAATCGATTTAAAAATAAACCAAGATCCCGTTGGCATCAAGTCGGGCTCTGATAATGGGATCTTAGAGAAACCGTTTGTAGTCCATTTTTAATTACATCGTTTTATTTTTTTATTAGGTAGTTGTGGTGGCTCAGTGGTTTAGACGTTCGACTTTCAATTCGGGGGTCGTGGGTTCAAATCCTGGCTCGTACCAATGAGTTTTTCCAAAACTTATGTACGGAATATCAGATGATATTTACCATTAGCTTTCGGTGAAGGAAAATATCGTGAGGAAACCTGCATATATCCGCAAAGAAATTCAAAAGTGTATGAAGTTCCCAACCCGCTTAGGGCCAGCGTGTGGGGACTATAGCCCAATCCCTCTCATATAATACAGGGTGGTCCAAACCTTGACGTCAAAAATTTTTTTTTAGATTCCTCACGTCATGGGCTATCAGAATATACCCCATGTATGCTAGCCGATTTTTGTAGTTTTCGAGTTATGAATTTTTGAAAAAAATTTTTTGTCTAATTCTGGAATGAAGAAATTTATTAATAAAAAAATAACTATTGGGTTTTATAACTAGTTTCTTTTTGTAAAAGTATTACTACAAATAAAGCATTTACTGAAAAAAAAATTAGCGTCCTCATTTTGATATAAGTAGGATAAAAAATACCAAATTCAAAATTTTACGTTAAAAACGCGTCAAAATACCATTAATGTATGTAAATAAAAAAAATAAAACAAATCCCAAAAAATAAAAAAAAAATTTTGACGTCAAGGTTTGGACCACCCTGTATATGAGAGGAGGCCTGTGCCCAGCATTGGGACATTATATAAGCTAAAATATTATCATATTATATGTTTTATTTTCCAATAAAGTTAAATTAAAATTTTGCACAAAAAGCGAGTCATACGTGGCAGCATGTGGCCACTTTGGAGGTTATGTCGCTATCATGTCAAATCAGTTATCACTGTTATCAGTCATTTCATAACTCGATAAGATAGGGATTTGCTTTAAATTTGGACGTTTTGATAGCACTGGTTTCATGGTGACGATTTCAGTCTGATGGGCATTTTCACTTTTAAGGACACTGAGATAAAAAAACCTTAATTGCAGTAAGGTTTGTAATGACAATGAAGAAGTTTTTAAACTTGATCGGCATTTTATATTATAATAATCGACTGTAATTCATAAAATCAATACCAAAACTGAGTTTTTATTCAAAATTAGTGCTTAATTTTCGTTACAACCCTGACTGCAATTAAGTTTTTTGAATGTCACGCTTTGGGTATCCTTGAAAGTGAATAATCTCTGATACTAAAGTTACAGTACAGCGTCATAATTCATAATACTCATAATTTTTGTGTTACGAAGTTAAAATTCTTTGTAACATCTAATTGGCAGTGAAAAAAGGCGGTAAAACGAAATTGTCTATGAGCGATCAACAATAGGCGCATATTTTTTTTTATTTGGAGCTTTTTTCTACTGCTAAAAGTTGTTGGTCAGAGTATAGTTTGTATAAAATGAATAGTAACTTTGGTAACACAATGGACTTTTGTAGTTAGGTACTAAAGCTAATCATATAATTAAGATTAATCTAATATAATAAATTAAGTATATCTAATCATATGGATTTACCGGTGATAATCGTTACTAGAGATGTGCCGCGGAGAATGTTCTCGTTCTCGGAAATTCCTTCTCTAGAGAATTTCCGGACTTTCTCGGAAATGTTCTCCTAGACGAGAAAGTACGAGAAAGTTCAATTTTTTTGCTAACATTAAAAAAAAATACTCATAGCCTACTTTCTCATGAAATAAACGGGTACCATTATTATTTAAGTGCATGGAGAACACTTTTTCTTAAACAAATAGCTATTTAAAGTTAGTCTAGGTATTTTTGATTGTATTAATGCAACGTGCAACTCGTTCAAGATATTTACCATGTTTTCAATAACACTTTAGACAGTAATTAACATTCTTATCTTATCTTGCACGTGCAAAGCTACCTGCACCATCGGGGTGTTTTAGAATTTTATAACAATGTAACCCTTTGACCACACGTGTGATTTTGCGGAATAGATAAGGATAACCACCCACTCCAGCAATTTCCCCACTCTATTTATCTCATAAAAATTAGTTTACTAATTGTTTACTCAGGGTCGTCAAAGCTAATACACCGAGTAGTTGAAGTTTCGCAGCAGTGATGTTAAATATTCAAAATGAAGAAAAGTAAAGTTTTTGAATATTTCAGAACTATAACGGACGATGGCCGTGTTAAATTTGTGTGTTTATTTTGCGATGCAATGTATACTTGCAAAAATGCGACGAGATTCGTGCGGCATATTGTTTTTAACTGTAGCAAATTTCCAGTCGATGTTAAACGAGATTTAAAAAAAGGAAGATAAAGAAACGTACCAAGACAACCACCCAGGATTCTCAGGAGGTCCCGAAAAATGTATAGAAGAGAACTGTGTTAACAATTGGTGGCGCTAGTGCGCTAAATCCCTTTTCGGCCTAAACTATTTTCTTTCATAGTCAGCAGGTGACTTGCTGGCCACCTACATTCATTCTCTTTAATACGTCAAGAAAACAGAAAAGTCAGTCTATATCATTTTGTCAACGAAAACGAAGATTTCGTGTAAGATCTCGTTCAAAAACCGCAATAAAGAGGAATCGTCGCCATTTAGTGTTACCGCCGCCGTAACCACACCCGCTTGGAGATACAATCCACGAATATAATCATACAAGACCGCTGCATCTCATAGTTCAAAGGTAAGTCTCCTGCGAGCTCTAAATTATTTATTTTATACACTTTGTTAATATTTCCTAGCGCCTTCAGCTATCGGCAACCTTTCCTCAAAATTCTAAATTGCGTAAGCACTTATTGCGTAAGCAACAATGTTAACATTGAAATGAACAACACATTCAATGATGTAAGTAATTTTTAAGCTTTCTTCCTTTAAACTAGCTCTTTTAAAAGTTGTAGTTGTATGTAGTTTCGAATAATATGAAACAAAAAAAAATCTCTTATCAATAATAAAACTTGTTGTGTTATGTAGTTATATCTCTCTCTCATCTTATCAATAAAAATAATTCAAATTTGATTAGTCTTCGACTCTTCGTATCTTCTCTTCATATAAATTTTGGGTATGATTGTATTTTGGTTGATGAAAGTTTGTAGTTGATTTTATTCCTGCTTTTAATGTGAAATTAATAATTTACTTTGTGTATTCAAACACATGAGAGAACAAATCCTGAAATAAATATTAAAAATCTATTATATATATTGTTTCAGAAAGAAGTCCATAAAGCTCTAGCTAGAGCAGTTTACGTGACTGGTCAACCGCTGTCTTTATTTGAACATCCTTTGTGGAAGCACGCCCTTCAACTGTTAAGGCCAGGTTTTAATCCGCCTTCTCGTAAAATGCTTTCAACAGTTCTTCTAGAAGAGGAATACGAAGATGTAAAACGAGAAGTCACAGCAAAAATTGAAGCGGCCAATGTGTTACATATAGCTGCCGATGGCTGGACAAATGTGAGGAAAGACACTGTCCTTAATATCATAATTTACACACCGAAACCATATTTTCATTCGTCGATTGATACACAGAATAAATATATTAAACGAAACCACGTGGCAAAATGTCAAAAACCAGATAACCTTTTTGAAACCGATTGTCAAATGGATCATGATATTAGAGGGAGACAGCTGCTCAATTCACCTGGTGCATCGAGATCTTGAAAATGAACTGGAAAGCGACAACTCTCAAAATGTTTTTGAAGAAAGATCTTTAACAGATCTGAAAATGAAGTTTAAAGCCAGAAAAGAAAACTGCGTGAAACCTGTTCACCTCGCTGCAGTTATCCTTGATCCGAAAAATCAGGGTGCCACTCTTACTGACGACGAAAACCTAGATGGATGTTCAATGATAATGGATATTGCCCAGAATGACGCAATTCTCATTCGTGAATTATCGGACTACAAGTGCAGAACAGGTCTTTTTGAAAGGTCATTTATTTGGCAAACGGCAGTGGATGTTGAACCGATCTCTTGGTGGCAAACCTTTTTTCCCAAATCCGTTTTGACAAAAACGGCCCAGAAAATCCTATCAGTACCTTCAACTTCAGCGTCTCGGTAGAAAGATCCTTTTCTACACACGGAAACATTCACACAAAGAAAAGAAACAAACTCAAAACTGAAAGAGCAGCTAAAATATGCTACATATTCCACAACTGGAAACTGATGAATAAACCACAGAAGATAAATCCTGGAGAGCCAGTCAGAACTCATTCAGGTAGCGATATCGCGGAGGACTTCAGTCAAAATGTTGACGACGAAGCTTCTTGGGAGTTATCGTTCGAATTAGAAAATTTTGATTTTAGATCCGTGACAGACCTGGCTGAAGAAATAGGTTCCTTCGAATAGACTGATTTTTATTACTGTTTCTAATTTAAATTACATAGATAGGTTTATATTTCTAGTTATTGTTGATTCAAAGAAAATAATTAATGACAGTGCTGAAACTATTGTACATAGTACTATTTATATGAACTGTTGATTTTGTTAAATATATACGACATTACGTCTACTTACATTATTCGAGATTTTTGTGCCTGTAGTTGATTTTTGTGTTATATAATTGTATTTTCCTGTGTTTTTTTTCACTTTTTATTTTATTGTTGATTTTTTGAATACTAACTTTGATTGTTTTGTATACCTTCTGTACTTTTTGATGATTAAATTATTAAAAAATACGTATATTACAAGTTATTTTATTAGTATAAAACACCTTCCCCTCATATAGGTAGTTTAGTTATAAAAAGTAGGGGAAAATGTTCCCGGGTATATTCTCCTGGACAAGCGAAATTCGATATGGTAACACTCAGACTATTACATCAAGACAAAGTTATTTTACCGGAACCAATAACACTCTATATAGGCGACAATAATTTATGCAAGAAAAGTCACAAAATGTGCTTAATCAATGTGCATTCTAAATAAAACGGATGAAAGAATATGCGAGCAAGTTCTCGAGAACCTTCTCGTGAGAACGTTCTCAAGAACATGCTTGGAAATTTCCCAAGATAGTAGAGAATTTTACCCTTACAATATGTTGTTCCCTTTTAAATGTGTGTCAATGTATTTTAAAGCCATATAAGAAGAAATACAAATAAACAAATATCAAAATATGTACAGAATGTATGTACTTTCTCGGATATTCTCGTTGCGGAGAAAGTTCCCGAGAATGTTCTCGCTATATTCTCCCGTTCGCGAATGTTCTCGAGAACGGCCCATCTCTAATCGTTACTATAATAATTTACGGAATTCGCTTTCAAAAATTATAACATTATCATCATAATACTTACAACATAGGTACTTGTCTACTTGTAGTTTCATATTGCAAGTTAAAAAATGCAAAACCGGGCGACTACGTAGTATTAACATAGATTTAATCGTGAAATTTAGTCGATTGTAACTAAAACTGAGATCCTCACAACTAATTTAGTTGCAACTAAATTAATCGCGATTAAAAAATGACGATTGATATTTTTAATCGTTTGATTAGTTAACTGAATTATTAATCGATTAATGCCCATCTCTGCTTACAATCCTATAGACAAATGACCGTGTGGTGACGGCAGTAAGAATACATTTGTCACCACCCCAACTCCTCCTGCGGGTGTCGTACGAGTAAGAGTCGACTAAGGGATTGAAGTGTCACTGACCATTTGATAAAAGATTGATGATGGGCAGCAGCGTCATCATAGTGGACACATTACTGCGATCGCCAATCCGCTTGCCCAGCGATTGATTGTAGTTTAAGCCCTAAAAAGCTCCGACACCGCTGACCAAACACCCTGTATATTGGTCGCAGCACCAACCTAAAACCATTTACAACAAGTTCACATACATTTTCAGTTCAATAATTAACATTTATTAGTATAAACGTAAAAATATTCGAACGAAATAAAAGTATGAAAGGGATAAACTCGCGTATATTACCGTAGTCGTTCGCAGACCACGAACCCTGTATGTAATGTGTTCGAAACGTCAAGATGAAGTTCAATTTTATTAATATTCGCGAGTTTATCAGTTTTGTACTTTAATTTCATGAGTGATCATCGCGGTAATTGAAGAAAATATTATATACCAACGAGTTTAACGATATGTGTCAAAGACAACACATGTTATTGAAAGTCAGCCATATTTGTTTATTCTTTTTTCGTTCTGCACCAGCGCTCGCAATATATATCGACACTTAAATATATATAATCATATAAAACAACCATGAACAAGAAACAAATTTTGCGATAACTGTTAAACGCACAAATAAATAAATGCCCTCGCCGGGATTCGAACCCGGAGCCTCCAGGCAGTCCAGGTCATGTCCAATACTGACTGAGATAGGCTGACTGATAATATGACGTAGATTAGACCGATCCGCATATAACGGAAGTAGCTATTATGTAATATTCGGAATTGGACCACTTTCACCGTTCTGTCACTTTTGTTTTTCATTAATTGCTGAATATGTAAAGTAGACGTTATAAATATGCAAGTTCTAGTCCACATAAGTATCACATCATCAGCCTATAATCTATATCAGTCCACTCACTGAGTCCACTGCTGTACAACGGTCTCTCCTTAATCTATGGGTCAAAATTCTTTTCGTTGTCTTGTTTCATACCACTTTGTCACGCTTTTAGTTGCAGTTTCGAATTTTAAAAAATCCGGTGCACTTGTATTTCTTTTTCACGCTAGATTTTAATCCATACATGAGAAATTGAAAACAAAACATCATCTCATACAAATATCACCACTGCGTCACGTTTTTTAGGGACACAAAATAAGACAACGAAAATAATTTTGATCCTTATGCGTATGG
Source organism: Thaumatotibia leucotreta (assembly GCA_025490895.1). Lineage (NCBI taxonomy): Eukaryota > Metazoa > Arthropoda > Insecta > Lepidoptera > Tortricidae > Thaumatotibia > Thaumatotibia leucotreta. The sequence continues at coordinate 2,607 of JALPQI010014512.1, read as the reverse complement.
ACGAATTATGAAGTTACCAGGAACGGCAAATCACTTAAAGGTGGATTTAGACCAAACGAGCGTTCGCTCATTCTATCCCCCACTCTACGAAATTCGTTCGTTACACAAAACGTGATTCGTCGAAATTCGTTGATTTCGTGGTGGATAGAATGATCGAATGCTCGTTTGGTCTAAATCCACCTTTAGCGATTAGCGTTAGCGATTGGCATCTTGACTTGACTACGCACCTAGAACTGTGTGCTTGTTAGCCACTACAGAATAGGGATGATGACTGTAGTTAAAATAAATTATTTAACATTATGCTCGACATAATACACGAAGAAATTATTACTAAGATGTAGATTGCAGTATTTTTTATACAGATGTTCTATTTAATAAATTGAAAAGAACTTAAAAGAGTAGGTCATTTGGCAGTACTCAAACGTGACGTCACTTTTGAGTATTTCATATAAAATTCCATAGTAGTGATCGTTTTGACAGTTCGAAAAAAGATGCTTGCCAGTCATGCCTATTGTATAGAATTTGTAACACACACGCCAATACTATTATTATACGACTATATTTATTTACTGCTATGATCTATTTATATTTAGACACTGTTACGTAAAGTACGAACGACTGCAACGTTTATTTTGATCAAGCCGATACTTGACTAAAGGCTGAGCCACACCAGATGCATATGCAGTACATGCATGGCACGCAATCGGTGTGCCATCTAATATAAACTTTACATACGCTACAAAGCGCACGTCAGTAGTTTAGGTGTCCGAGCCTCACCGCCATTGAGCACCTCAAGTATCCAGTGCAATATACTTTGTATTTTGTAGTGGTTATGTGGTATGTCGACCAAATATGTATTATTTACTTATTGTAAAAAAAAAATCTCAAAAATCTTCAAATAAAATTCATTTTCATTTTCAAAAAAAAAAAAAAATTAGCTTGCTAAACGAGTGAATCTACGAACAAAAAAAACATGGAAGCCGCACGCCACATTAAATTGCTTTTCAATAACGATCCTGAATTTCAGTTGTCAAAATATGTCACCCCCTCTTCAATGCATCACGGTATTGAATTTCCATGTTAACCTTTAAAAACTTAAACCGCCATTTAAAAATAGTTGTGACTGGTCCATCAAAGTTTTGATTGGCCATATTCTATGAACATTTCTTAAAGATGTTGCGCCAAAATATGCGCGGTGTTAAGAAAAGCGCTATGTTCTGCCCATCTTGGCACAATTGAACAATTGTTTTTGGGGGCATTTTTCAGCTGGCGTTAGACGTCCATGTTATATATGGTCGCAGGGGTGAATCAACTTATTCTAGTCTGTTATTGCTATGGTTACGGATACGGACTCCTGAGTCACGCTGGTTTTATTCAAAATAATGCTTAGTTATTAGTTTGCTTTTTTAAGTCATAATTTTCGGAGATAATCTCTCCGGTATAAAAAAAATTTCCCCCGCAAAGTTTTGATCTGTAGGTTGGGAAAATTATCATGAATTTAGGCTGATAGAATACTTTAAAAGAAAGTTATTTCGAACATAATCGGCGCAGCCGTTTTTGTATAACTACGGAACCCTACACTGAGCGTGGCCCGACACTGACGGTGCTCATGGTCGATTTTTGATAAAAAGAGGAATCTAGTGTGCTGCCCTCTACAGGGTGTAATCGTTAAGTGTGGTCAGGCCATAATTCCGTAAATATAACAGTCATAACAGATATCAGAAAAATTTCCAACTGATATCGAAAGTGCGTTACCAAACGAGTAAAATTGCATTAATAACTTTTCCTAAATAGATGGAGTAATATTAAAAATACAAAGTTAAAATGCTCCCATACATTTAGTATGACGACTAGCCTTAAAAATGTCGGGTGTCATAACAGATAAAACTATTAGAGATTCGTTATTTGTACGAATACATTGTAATAAAATAATAATACTACCGTTTATGAAATAATTAATCAAACATTTTATCTTAAATAAAAAAATATTTGTATTATACTAGTCTTTGAATGAACGGTTACGTACTAAATGTATTGGAGGGTTTGAAGTTAATATTTGAGATATTTCTGATTTTATTTCAAAAAAGTTATTAGTGTAATTTTACTCGTTGGGTAACGTACTTTCGATATCAGTTAGAAGTTTTCTGGTATCTGCTATATTTAAGGAATTATGTATGGCCTAGCACCTCTGTGAACTTGGCACCCGACTTTGTGTTTTTTTAATTTTAATTATTATTCGGGAAGCCTTTCGTTTGTAGTTGATTGTAGTGAAACGGATTTTGTTTGTAGTTGCTTAGAAAAAAAGTTATGAAAAGGGGTTGAAACCTCAGCACCCGACTTTCAAAATTTTAACTTTTATTGATTGTGTCGTATTCAGAATCGTTTGTAGTTGATTGTAGTTCCTTTCTTTTCGTTTGTAGTAGCCCAGAAATGTCAAAAAAAAAAAAACAAAAAAAATAATTCCTGAGCGCGTTGATGTCTTTTTTCTAAAACTCGTTTAAATCGTATAAAAGCAGGAATTAATAGACATTTCTAAGCATAATTTAACTCAAAATCATTAAACCTTGATTGTAGTGCCGTTTACTTCGTTTGCAGTAACAAATTACA
>JALPQI010014511.1:0-32820 GCA_025490895.1 Thaumatotibia leucotreta | reverse complement strand
AGAGGTACGTGGTCATTATAATATCTGGCCCCAATTTCACAACATTGACAAGTCCTACAATTGTAAATCTACGGTTTCTCCAATAGGGAGCGTCTATAGGCTACAGTTACCGCTTACCATCGGAAGGGCCGTGCGTTTGTTTGCCACCAGCATAAAAAATAGTGCAGGAACTTTAATAAATCAGCAGTAAATAGCTACTTTTATGCGAAGCAAAATTACAATTGTCACAAAAATCACGACAATTGTAGCGAAATTCCGACATAAGCCGAACCTCATGTCAAGAATTAATGAAAATTGTACTAAGCCTTGCGACAATTGTCACGGGTTTCGGAAAATAAAAAGTAGTTTATTAACGATATAATAACGTTATTAGTAATAATTTTATGTTGGTGGCAAACAAGCACATGGACCGTCCGACAGTAAGCGGTAGCCGTAGCCTACGGAGGCCTGTGACGTCAGTAACAGTGATATTTTACAATTGTCACAATTGTAATTATGGTGAAATAGGCCACTGCTGGCGTTCTGATTAATAAATAATAAAAAACTAAGTGATTGCCCTTTTATTTTCTTCTTACACTATATCTTACGACATAGTAAATCTTAATGTTTTTCTCACAAATATTGTAATGTTGGTACATTTTGGTTTACATTGTAGATTTTTTTACTCCATTCTTCTTCCAAATGTGATCCACAATAATTACAAAGCCAACCTATGAACATTGTTGGCCAATGTATTTTTTGACGAAGTAAAGTAGGCATGTTCCATATCCATTCAATGTAGTAACAACTACGTAGGTAAGTGATCTATGGAGAGCTCTCAGCAAGAGACTTGTTTTTAATGAAATTATCGACGTACTTCCGACTGATTTCAAATGGCGCTCTTTTCCGCAGTGTCGCAAAAAGAGCAATTTATGAAAAAATAAATATAAACCATTGACAAGGACGACAAAATGACAGGCATTTAAAATGTATACAAGGCCTCCAGTTATGTATTTACCAACAGGGTGTTTACTCTCGCACGGGCGCCAGTGTAACACATTTTCTGTCCAACTTCGATCAGTATGATACATATGAGTTTCATCGTCTTCTGTTTCCAATTACTTATTTTAGAAGTCTATTATGTTTATAAGTAAATGTTGTCGATTGAAGTCCGTGGGTGCATTGTAATTCATAGGTTTCTAATGTCTATGGCTACCTATGGACAAAAGAGGTGTTTTTTAAAATAACTCAAAATAAAAGTGTCCTGGAGATTTACGGGGATTAAAATCTCTAATTACGTAGCATTATAAAACATAATTATCTGAAATTTGAGTTTAGATCATTATGATTATAAAACAATAAAAGAATTCATTGATATTATGATAGGTTTTTTATTGTCATAATTGATTTTATGTAAAATTCTGGAAAGTATCGACAGGTTGAGCTATTAGGGTAGCTCATATTTTAAAATCATCAATGTTTGCCTCCTATTTTTACGCCAATCAATCAAATATCTAATTTGTCTTTCGTAAACCGAGGTGGATAATAAATTGAGTCAAATCATAATAAAGACGAATGGTGTCTAAAGTTAGATCGATGATATTTTTGTAATTTTTGATAGCAAATTTATACCACGATCAAAGAATACGACCCAACAGATTGTAACTGATATAACTCTTCTGTATAAGTTACTCTCACAATTAAGATAAGTAATACTAATAAATTGAATCTCTTACAAGCCTTTCATTAAGAGGAAACATAAACGACCGTGTCCAAGTTTCTCCAACACTTTTTATCATGGCCACGAAACAAGACTGCGTTGATAACGACAAAAAAACTTTTGTTTGAAGCAAAAGAAGTTGTAGAAGTGTAAATTCGGAGTAATTTCAGAGAACAGTAAATCTTGAATAAACTTGGCTAGTTCTGACTTTTACAATAACGATTTTCTTTGTAATTGATTTGATATGTCCGTTTTTACTACCTGCCGATTACCTATGAGTTTATGAAGGTGTTTGTATTTTGGGAAAAATCTATGCCGACACATGACTCTTCTAATAAATAAAAAAAATATAATTTGAAAGCCGCTTTTTGGTTACATACTACATTGAATTGATAGGTCTGACTCAGCGATGGCTGAATATCTACTGAAGCCGATTAGGTACGAATCGAGACAAAAAGGACAATGTAGAGGCCATATCAAATCAATTCCTGATTTCTAAAGTTTGAATTAGCCTGCAGGGATATTATCTTGTTTATTTGAGTTCTGGACTAATGAAATTGCTCCAGTATACAGTGGATGATACCTTAGATTGAGATTTTACAAGCCGGAGCATCTATTCTGAAGTTTTCAGTAGGTAACGAAATTAGTGTAAAACTACATAAATAAAGTTGCTTCACTAAACTTCGGTAAGTCCATTTCTGATTATTTTACGGTTTTTGTATAAAACAAAAGGAAACCGGTTTTGCTATCATTTTAGAGGTTAAGTGTAATTTCATGCAGTTTTTGAGAAAAACAAAGTTAAAATCACATTTTATCAAAACCAGTTAAATCCGTATGACAGTTTTTCGTATTTCAAATATATAGGTTAGTCCATCAAGATCAATCAGCGAAAAAAGCTTGTTCAATATGGGTGTCAGTTGACGTAATCTGCATCAATATCTGCAGATATCACTCCATAAATTCAGTCTGTTATTTCTAAATAATACGAATTCACACAGATTTTTTCAAAGATAGGTAAATTACAATCGATTATATCAAATGACGGTACATCCAATAAAAACATTTTTTTGGATGGACTAGACTAGTTCAGGTGATTTAAAAGCTAAATCTGTCGATCAGGATCGTTTTCTTTAATTCTTTAGAAAAACACAGAAAAGAGAGTTTTAAAAACCTACCTTTTATGTCCTCGAATTATCACTTTCTTCACTTCAATAAATCTCTGAAGTGGTTAAAGTGGATTTATCTGAGTTGGAAATTAACCGACACAATATGGATACGTGAAATCATCCTTCAGTTTTATCATTATCAGTCAATACATATCCAGACAGGCCTAGAACATGGCATATTAGGGTCTCCCCAAATCAATTGACGCGGAATCCGCTTAAGCTGGCCGAAAAATACTTTATGTCGACGGCATAAGAGTGAAAATGACGTCGATCTTCACGAATCGACTCGTTTCGGCTCGGCCGATGCGGCTTCGGACGTTTCGCTCTTATGCCGTTCGAATTTAATCGATCATGCGCTGCCGTCATCCTGAGGCCCTACCGCGAACCACGAACGAAGTGTTGCCTCTTAGTTACACTTAGGTAAGAATTCATAAGTGCGAGAGAGAGGCAGCATTTTGTTCGTGCTTCGCAGTAGGATCTCTGTTCCAGTTCATCAGTCCATTTTGTGGACGACCTTCCTACTCTACGTCCCCCAGTGCCTCACTTGTCACAATTCTTTGATCAATTCTTCGCGCAATGTCTCCTACTTTCTGCCACTTAAGTTTGACGATTTTTTGAGCTGGGTCGTTGACTAGTTCTTCAGCGAATCTCATTACTCATGATTCGATCTCGCATAGAAAACATCGAGCACTGCCCTTTCACACTTCTTTTTAAATCGTAATTATACATTCAAAAGAAAACAAACTGGTTATCTACCGTGTGATTATTCAAATTTCACGCCTCACCGACAATAAATCCTCTGGATTTAATATTCTTGTATTTTAACGGGCGGGTACTACCCGCCAATGGGTTCATTGGTCTCTAATAGTCCCTTTACTGGGACTAATATTTGTCAACTTCACGTTTAGGCATATGTACCTATACATACATACCCATAGTGAAAACCCTTGTGTATTAAAGTGGGTACGGTCATGACCGTAAACAAATACATCATTTCTACCTTAAGTCTTTGGAATAGAGTACAAATGTGTTTACATATTTGTGATTGTGACAATTTGCGAAGGATGCGAGATTATCTCGGCAACGCGGAGACGATAATCAACTTATTTCCTTCGCGTCAATCTATGGGACTCAGGGTTGCCACAACAAATTTGAAATGGTAAGCAAAATTTATATACGAATATAAAAAGATAAGTAAAATAAGAATATAATTTTGTACTTCAACATAATTGTCAATTGTTTTGCCAGATTTCCTAAACATCTGCCTGACGTAAGTATGTAACTCAAAACCAAAGATCTGGCGACTTCTTCGTACACAACGTACGTATCAGCATGTTATTGCAGTGATAACATTATCAGTGCAATTAACTCAAGGACGTTTGACTCGATCGATGAGTCGAAACAAAAGTTTAAACAAAAGAATGATCCAAGTTAATAAAACAATGAATCTATTAATTATTTTCAACAACTTTTTCTATGGGATCAATTATGACTCGATCTAAGATCTCCAATTTGTTAACACCCTTTGTCTACAAACATTATTTCCATCGATTGTCCTTCATTTGCAATGCAGTAGATTACTTCCCTTATTCATAAAATGTCCAACATCACCATTGTAAGTTAAAATGTATTTTATCCTTATTTGTTACGTTGAAAATGATTTTTGTTAAAAAGAGATTAAACACACTTTAATTCAAATTGACATCTTGAATGTATAAGGGGTCAATTTAAAAAACAGATATCGAATATTGCTTAAAATTTTGCCTATCGGTTGCTCGATTCGAAATACTCAGCTAACATTTTTGACAACCCTGCGTGACAAGGTTGGCACTCCGTCCCTTCCGGTCCAATCTCAGTCTGCATTCAGCTAGGGTTTGATTTAAAACTATATTTTCTTATATCATTTTCTGCAACGCTTGGTTCCAAAGAAGTTTTATTATTTCATTTGAAATTCATAATACAACTCCACTGGAACTAAACGTGGAAGATTGCCAAACATTTATTTTATTTAGGAAAATTTGAAGCAAGTACTTCACCATTTAAATAGCATCCAAATACGAATAATGTACATCGTGTGAGATTTGTGCCTACTGTGCTGGTACTGTATAAATTAGTAGTGTACTTACTACTAATTTATATTGTATTAAGTAGTGTGACTACTGGGGAAAAATAAAAAGCACAAATCAAAATATTTAGTTAATAAATAATTTGATTTGTGTTTTCACAATACGTTTAACTGAATACAATTAAATGAAAACATTTGCTTCTGAAATCGAATGCTCGTCTCAACCCACCTTACCCCACCGCGTTCAAAGGGATAATCAATATCCACATGAGAAAAAACGTTTCCGGGATACCAATCCCAAAGGCTATAAAGGGGATGAAAAGGTTGTGGTCAAGATGACACTGCATCCCTTTTTGGCGTTCCCTAGTTTATCGTTAAGATAAAATGAGTTGTAGGTAGTCAGTACGTACATATGTAGAATATAACATGTACATTTTTATGTTTTTTATTTTTATATTGGCACAACAGAGTGGCTCCACTCCACCAGTGAAAAGTAGAGCCCAAATTGCGGCGGCAACGAACAGGAGACCAGGGGCCCGTTTCTCAAAAACTTGTAACTTGTATTACAAGTGGAAGTCTCTTTTTGACACTATTAATCGGATAAGGACTTCCGCTTGTATTACAAGTCACAAGCTTTCGAGAAATGGGCCCCTGGGGCCTATTGCTCGAAAGCCTGTAACTTGTAATACAAGCGGAAGTCCTTATCTAATTCATAGTATTAAAAAGAGACTTCCACTTGTATCACAAGTTACAAGCGTTTGAATTCCTGTAGATAAACATAATTATAAAGAAACTGGCAACGATTATCTTGGGCAACAAATCGATTTTAGGAGAAAGTTTCTGTAATTTTTAAGATTAATAACTATTAATATTTATCCCGCTTGTAAATCTAAATCAATTAAACCAGGCATGGAATTCATCAGTGTAGTTAATCATGGTTTACGAGGTTTTTTTTTAAGCTACACTTATGTAATTACGACCCACAGAATTTTGATGTTTATTGATATGTCAGTTATGTCATCTGCTTTTGAAATTAGCTGTCAACGAGCGTTTAACTTGAGTTTGTTGCTCTACGTTGCGCGCCGAATTATTTTATATGGGTAATTTTGTTGCTCTAATGTTAAGTAAAAATTATCAAAATGTACTTATTATATCCTAAACGTTAAGAGCTTCGCCCGTATTAGACTTACAACCTATATATTAAACAATAATACAATATATATATGTGCCTCCAATAGGGAAGATGCATTTCCGATTCTGTTGATTAATTTACGAGTATTGCAACCAATTCAATAAGTATATTCTTGTTTATTTATACAGAACGTCAGCGAACCGTTTATTCTGCTTACCAAGACTCAGCATAATGAATAGTTGCACAAATAAAATGGCTACGGACGGAACCCTTTATTTAGTACATTCTACATACACTTGACGTATTATTTAAGGGTGACCACCCTCACCGTTTTCCTTCAAATGCTTTAAATCGAATTGCGCAAACACAGACGTGGGGTGAATGTGATAATAAAACACTTTATTTAAATTACTTTTGATCAATTCGATGGGGCGGATAAAGTAGTGTTTTGTATGCATGTTTGAAAGAACCAACTGATATGTGCCTGCTTGTATGATTCCTGCAGACAGGCTGTAATTTCAATTTGTCTGTATATTATGTAAATACCTATATATGGCAGGAGCAATGGAGACCGACTGGATCCGCCTGCATCCGCGAGGAGCCGATTGGAGCACACACTGCTGAGACTCACCTCGGCAGAGGTGATACAATGTATGGCAAGACATAGACGTTGGTACACGCACACTAACACCCTTATTCATAAACGTTTGTTAACTTAACAAGCCGCTAATAATTGTTTGTCACTTTCGGTCTTAACAATGTGTCCATAAGAGCAAAAGGGACAAACAATTATTAGCGGCTTGTTAAGTTAACAAACGTTTATGAATAAGGGGGTTACAGTCTAAGCTCGTGTAACTACACGCGAGCAATGCTTGTGTGAGTAAGACATGCCAGGGTAACTGGGTGCTTAGCCAAGTTGCCAATCGCTAGCGCTTCATCGTTAATCGCAGCTAACTGTCTTTGTCGCACTAATATGAAAGAGTGACAGAGAGGGAAAATTACGTTACGCTACTAAGCGCTAGCGATTGGCATCTTGGCTAAGCACTCTGAGTGCTTAGACAAGTTGCCAATCGCTAACGCTTAAACGTCAATCGTAAATGAAAGGCAGCTAACTGTCTTTGTCGCACTAATATGAAAGAGTGACAGATAACTACGATGCGCTACTAAGCGTTAGCGATTGGCAACTTGGCTAAACATCCTGTGCGATCACCCGGAGCGGGAGGCCGCACTTCGGTCGGAGGCAGGGTAGGTCCATACTATACGTTAGTACGATCAGTTACAAAGTCATAAGGTGAAAAAGTGGATACATGACTTTGTAACTGACCGTACTATTTACTATGCTCTGCATAGGCTTATGCTGAGCCAGTATCAATAATAATAATAATAAATATGCTTTATTGTGCACTACAACGAAAACTTAAACAGAAACACAGATAAACAGTAGATGCAAGTAGGTGACAACAGGCGGACTTATCGCTGAAGAGCGATCTCTTCCAGACAACCTTAAGATAGCGGATTATGGCGAAAGTATATGACTATAGGGCAGTATGATGTAGGGTATCAATATGAAATGCATACTGAAACCCAGTATAGGAAATCGTACGTTATGTGCCAGTCGATCGACTCGGTGGTATATTCTTGTTTAACTGCAAAACACAATGGACAGAATTGTACAACTGACAGTTGTTTACTGTGACGGAGTAGCCGTGAAAACGGGGAGAAATACTGAAAGCTTGTTTATTGATATTTTATGGGCCGAAACTTATTTATGATCTTTGTCAATGTGTGGACATGACTGGCATTACTTACTATAGTCTGATCGTACAAAGAAAACTCCCAACTTATTATGCATGTTTTTAAGTATAGCGCTAGAGGTTACACTTATACTACACTTTTAGTGCCTGTGGAATATGTGCAAAGCGTGTGCGGAAACAAAAGCACACACTTCACCTAAAAGCGATAAACATGTGCGAGAGAATGCGTATCATCGATTCTAGGGATGTTATTGCTTTTGGCTTAGCGAACACCGGAGTATCAAATGTTGAAATAATACTCCAGTCTAAAGCAAACAATAATTTGATAAAAGTAAACTAAATTACAATACAAATAAAGAAAAAGATAAATGAAATGAATATTTTATTCCATTTTATTGGAAAATACACAAGTTAACAAACATATACCTTTGGCGCAATTCCGGCCATTGTGGCAATCTTTGGGGAGGCCTATGGTTAGTCAGCAGTGGACATCTTTCGGCGGTATGATTATGATGTTATGAATAAATTTAAAATGGCCCCGCGGTATGGTTGTGTAAGGTGCTGATTGCAAAACTGATACGTTGAACAACGGCTGCCACAAGGACCTAATACGAGTACATGATATTTGGTTGTTATCATTAGGTATTTATACAGGACATCTTTAGACTGTGACCAACTCTTCTGAGTAAATTTTTATCAATTTCCCGGTTACTTACTGCGCAAAAATTTTGCATATCGTCATTTGACAAGCAAAACTCACTAAGTAACAAATACCTACTTGAAATATCTACCTACCTACTAACATAAGAGGTTGCTAAGAGTAGTGGGCTTAGGTTTTGTTTGTCAGCCGACGATATCTGATCTGCTGGAGCTACCTGGTCTGACTATAGCGTCGGGAAACGGTCACAGGAACTTAGAAACGAAACTACGTTAACCCTATCAAGTTTGGACGACGGAATTACTAAATAACCTTCGATAAAAACATGTTATTTTTTTTAACATACCTACTCCACTGGCTCAGCGACCCAAAGTGGAACTTGGCCTCCAACACGAGTTGGCGCCAATGCGCCCGATTCTGTGCGATCTTCTCGCAGTTTTCTCACACCGCGATCTCAGAAGTCCGCAAATTTCGGGGATTTGTCTCTATAACATCAACGACAGCGTCATTAGAGTGACAGAGACATAGACAAATCCCCGAAATTTGCGAACTTCCGCGGTAGGGCTGCAGTTCTCTACATTTAGGGCGCGTAGGTCCTTCTCCACCTCGTCTTTCCAGCGGTTAATTTTTTTACAGACTTATTTTAAAATAATTTCAATTGCTCGTAAGCATTGGGAATGCATTGCATACACGTCCATACCTCAGGGACGTACGTGACAAAGTATTATGACCTGTAAAACCCACAACTGTGCGTGCCGAATGCTGGGGCGTGATTTCTGTGTAGTTAATAGAGAGGAAAGTGAGAATGGGGCTAACAATTTTATACTTCGATGTAGATCTTCGATGTTGATTTTTATAACAAAAAATACATGAATTTTAAGATGGATCAAAATTCACAATTATTTTATTAGTATACAACAATTCATTATTTCACAATGGTTGGTGTCCAGACTTTCACTTGGCCAACATCTTGTTGTCTTGTTGTTGTTGTCAGGTATAATGGTGGTGATGGTCTTAGAACTCCTAAAAATCAATGAGGAAATCTAAATACACCGTACTAAAAAATATAAGTCGAATTGATAGTTTCGTATTTCTTTAATTCTATTCCACACAAATTGAATAGAGAATATTTCCCAATTAAAACCAATTAAAATAAAGCTGCCGTTTTCTAAGAACATCAAGCTGCATTGAAATATCGCAGGTAAAAATAAGTATTAAACTCCCTGAAATCTTGCAGGCCCAGTTTTGAAAGAACCTTTCACGTCAGTCCCCAACGAACTTGACTTTGACGCTCAAAGGCCGTGAAGCAAAAAGGTGTCGTTGTAAATTAAAGTTTATCCAAAGGAAATTCCCAACAGTTCAAAGTCACGTTTAAAAGCGGTGCAGTTTTATTTGAGAATTTCCAGTCTGGCTCACAGACTTAGCAAATAGATTCATCATACTTCTTAATGTCCTTTTACATATGTTGTAATGAAAAAAGCTTAAATGGGCATTTCTCCGAGCGTTTGAACCGCCGTGACTTTGGTGACAACATTATTACCCGATTTCCGTGGATATCTCATATTTTTTTTGGATATGTTGGTAGTTGTAAACTACGTCTACTAATATTCTTGCATCTCTCACGGGATTCGTGTGATAAGACTGCCACTGAAGTCACAGCGGTTGAAACGCTCGGAAAAATGTCCAATTAAGTTTTTATGGGTCGTTTTTGACTTTTTTTACGAAGCCCGTCGATCGAGAAATGTCGGATACTAAACATCTTTCTTAAAAATCTATGTAACGACACCTCACATCAGTTATGGAAGTAACTAAACCAACGTCCCTATTTTACGTGTAGTACTGGAGGTACCCTAAAATCTACCTTTTTAAGGTTCCATATTATAACTAATTGATTGATAGGCCGTGTGGTAACAGTATTGCAGTAACAGCAGTAATAATACATTATTTGTCATCATCCCAACTCTTCCCGTGGATGTCGTTAGAGTCGACTAAGGGATTGAAGTCAATGATAATTCGTTGATAAAATATTGATGATAAGCAGCGTCATCATAGTGAGCTGGGCAATCGCCAATCCGCTAGCCCAGCGTGTCGATTATGGGCATTTACCTCCTAATGCACACGCAATACGTATAGTTAATAAGAGAAGCCTACGTCCAGCAGTGGACTGGGATAGGTTGATGTGATTGATAGGCAAATGTTAGTTTTCTAGAATTAACAATTACTGCATTTAGCCGCAGAAAGGAAGGACATGGCAAAGCAATAAAGTTTCTTTGTTGGCTATGGAAACTTAACCTTTCGTATGCTTACTAGCAGATCAGAGGCTTATTTCAAAAGCTTGTAACTTGTAATACAAGCAAAAGTTTGTATTTAATCGACAGTGTCAAAAAAAGACTTCCACTTGTATTACAAGTTCCTGAGAAGCAGGTCACTGCTTCATTACAATTTAAATTTATGAAATAGCCATCAAAGTAAAATTTTCATTCAACTGCTTGACGCTAACGAATACTAAAGATATAAATACCCTTCAAAAAGTGGCGGAGTCTATGAGATTTAGTCTATGATCCAGCCTCAGCAGTAATGTCAGCTAGGAAGCGTTTAGAAACCGAGAAATGCTGCACGAGTTAATTTGTTGGGTGCTAGTTTAATTTTTATTTCAATGCATTAGCCCCGGCAAATGTGCTTGGCAAGGCAATGAAACATAATGGACCAGTGGTGTGCCTTTTTGAAGTAATATAATATCTGTAATTATTGTATGTTATCAATGCTGCCAAGTAAGATAGATTTCATAATTAGATATTTTAACGACAAACGGGACCTAATCGCGAGTGTTCTATGGACTCTGTAGCCCAAATCATGTAATATACACGGTGTTTCCTGAATCACTAATCACCTCGCACGTACCGCATAAGTACATACTTAAGTCATAATGAGAAACTTTTAGTATGGGACCAACACCGAAATTGCGAAAAACTAACGAGTAAAAACTCGCGAAAAACTTGATATCATGATCTCGGCATTTTAGAAGAAAAGAGATTTTACGCGATTTCAGTATTGGAGCCAAACCAAAAGTTGTTCAGTGTGGCTTAAGCCGCGTTTTCACTTAGTGTTCTGAGCGAGCATTCGCTTGTTCGTCGCAGATGAACGAACATTTTGCTGTGTAAAATCCTGTTTTCATCTGCCCAAGAACGAACGAATGCTCGCTCAGAACACTGAGAAAACGCGGCTTGATATGCGGTGCCCGCGAGTCGCGAGCATTGCGAGACATTTTGCATAGTGACTAAATATACGTGAACTTAATGGCGTATTCCTTACCGTATTCAGAGTATTTAAAGTTATATGAAATTGCTTGGATTCCGCTTGATTTCAGAGATAACCATTTTTTGAAATACGTTTTTCACCGTAACTCGCCATAAAACTTATTTTTAGTACAGATGGTGTATTTTTTAGGCTCTAGTGCGAGAAGTGTGTCATTTTACGTCAGGCTTGAAACTTCGGAGGGCCATCTGTACTAAAAAAACGTCGTACGAGACACGTGTAAAAACGAAATTCGTAACTCGTGTCGATTTAAAACACTTTTAAAACATCGCCACTCGTTTCGGATTTCATGTTTTTCGCAGTTGTGTCGTAAAGTCGTAAAGTACTATTTTTTCACAGTGTATTCTGATCTTACCTTTTATCTGACATTAAGAAAATAATGAACTTAACAAAACAACCCCGCACTAAAATAAAATAGAAAATAAAAATCATTTGACGAATGGTTGCTAGCAACCATTCGTCATGGTTGCTACGATTTGAAAGTTACATTGTTGAAAAGTATACAGGTAATATTTTTAGTTTATTTTGTCGTCTAGCAGGCATGGTTAAAATTTCTCGCAATGTTTGTGAGCACTGTGTATCGGTAGGTATAGGTATGGTATGACCAGTACACAATATTATACACATTAACCTTAAGGCGTTGAAATAGAGTGCAAAATTGTGTAGGTATATATTATATGAACTCAACTGTACGAGGTCATTAGTGACTCAGGAAAAACTCTGTAATGCTTTTCAGCTTATAGCGAGCTCAATACTAGAAGTGTCCTAGAATAAGGTACTCAGTATAAAGTTATAAACCATCATTCTAAATAAATCTAACAGAAATTAACTACGGTGAGTAGGGCAGCCACTTGTGGGCATCGCGGGTATGTCTTTCATGCATTCTGTATGAACGAACCGAAACCTGTTCCCATTGGTTAGTTTTAAAATATCACGAGCATTTAGCTAACCAGTACAATTTGATCTCTAAATGTTTATTTTATGAGTAAATACGTTTACGTAATTTATCATGAACACTTAAAAGCTCCATATTACTATATTTTGTTGTTCCTACGAGTATCTATCAAAATGTACATTTCAAGAACAATAATAAGACATTAAGGTTTAACACTGAGCTGTATTGATTTTTTTTTTATTCATTAGAAAATCCTTTGAATTATGAATATAATTAAAATTATGAATGCGCGTAAAACTGATAAAACCGCCGTGACGTAAAATCTGTATTCTCCGACGATGTGTCCAGGTATATTTTAGATGTCTGCCCTTGGCTGGTCTGTGGCCACGAGTAAGCCTATTTCAGGTAAAAAAAATATGTCTTGAATGCTATTTAAAGCAAGTGGAATAAGTCCAGAGCCCGGAAAATCCATAGCAAAACAAAAGACTGTCGCAATCAAACTAGGGCGGGAAACATTTTTTTATCAATATCGAGTAAGTTTTGTCTAAAAATATCATAGCGATATGATTAGGTACATTATTTTATAATCATTCAAGCCAAACTCAAGAATAGTAGTAAGTCAAAGGTTTATTTTAAATGTGTTATCTCGTCTAAAATGCAACGTAACTTACATTTCCCTTTTGGCTTGGCTGTAGTCGGGTGACAAAGAGGTAATCAACCTAATTGAAAATAATAGACACTTCAGAAAATTAATACTCCATAAGACATTTAATGTCATTACTGTAATTTAATTGCGTACGACAGCGATAAAATTTAAGTTGTGTCTCTGTAAATAATTATTATTTGTATCTTAAAACGGTTTGAAACGGACGTGGTTGAAATACAAGCTTACTCGATATCGATAAAAAAATGTTTCTCACCCTAGTTTCATTGCGTTAGTCTTTTGTTTTGCTATGAATTATCCGGGCTCTGGGAATAACGAACTTGTATACATGCCGTGTAGTGGTTTAGGCGCCGCGCTACCACAAACCGCTATCTGTACCTACCGCTACCATTAGTTAGCCACGGCAATAATCGCTAGTGTACTCGTATGTTCGCATGTTGTAGGTACTTACGAAGCTGGAGGTTCCGGGTTCGAATCCCGGCGAGGACATTATTTGTGTGATTTCTCACAAATGTTGTTCCTTGGTCGTGGCTATGTACATATTTAAATATCTATATGTATATCCTTTATATATATCGTCGCTTGGTACCCACATCACAAGCCTTAATTGAGCTAACCATGAGACTAAGTCGATTTGTGTAAGATGTCACAAGATATCAATTTATTTATATTTATACATGCGTATATCATATTGGCAAGCGAGACTTATAGAAACTTAAACGAAGACGTGCTAACGTTACATTTTAAGTAATTCTGATTAAGTACCAGAAAAAATAATGTACTAGGTGTATACTTTTAGTCATCATTGTCAGCACAAGATATATTATAGGTATTTATTTTCAATTAACACGTAATACAACGTTGCGCAATTTTGAAAAACGAAGCACCTGCAAACTTTAATGTAATATAACATTTCCGCACTTAAAAATAATGCCACGGCGTTATTGCACTATAATTGAGTTCCCCCTTTCCGCTTACAAAAGCGAAAGAGCATCGGGCAACAAACCGTGAACCGCGGAAACTTTGCAATTTCCTACCTTGCGTGAACACTTACGGCCGATGACAGATCACTGAATGGTTACAGATACATCATTTGATACTTGTGGGCGTTTATTTGATCCCAACATTTTTATTAAGCTCGTAATTATATTTTCTCAAACATGCAATTGAATATTGTTTTTACGGTCCTTAAAATAGACTCTGAACTATCGCTTTTAGTTCACAGTAACTCACTGGGATGGAAATGGAATTTCATAACACTTTTCAGGCCTAGGCCTGCAAAGAAACTTATGTTTAATTTCGACAACATTGTCATTTTTTTTAATTTCTTTGTATGTTTGAGAAAACCACTATACACGCCTTGATGTGAAAACGGATTCCCGGCCTCGTTACCTATCCGGCAGGTATACTATAATCTTGTTTTAAATACACTTCGCAGGCTTTATCAGGTTGAACCCGCCACAGTCTTGGTCATACAATGTGCCCATGAGGAAAGGGAAACATTTTAAAGCGCATTACTGACCAAATTTGAAGTTAAAAATGTCTTATGAAGTTTGACGGATTTCGTCTATTTTAAGGGAAAGTGTAATAGTATTCTAAAACCTTTTTTGACCATTACGCAATGATAAAGTCTGTAAATATTATTAAACGGTTATATTTACGTGTATTTAGTCACTACGCGCGACATGTTTCAGAGCCTAGCATGTTCGCATGGTAACTAAACTATTCATTAGTTACACGTGAGTTTAACCGTTTAACTGTACCTATTCATAGTTATTATGTCTCAAGAAAGTGTAAAATTCAATGATAAAAGCCTTCACAAGCTTCGTAACACGTAAACTATACTTACACTCTCATCGTTGTCATCATCCACAGACCATTATCGTCCACTGCTGAGTATAGGTCTCTCTAGTACTCCACTGATCCTGGCTCTGTGCCCATCTAGCCCAAGATAGTCTTGCAATTCTCCTGATGACATCATTGCTATCAATCCATCGCGCTGGTATACATTCTACATATAACTAATTCATAACAAAATACCCAGGTTGAATCCAGCCCAAAGGTGGGTAACACCATTCCCACGCAAAATTGTTAGGAATATTTTCTGGCACCTACGACCCGGAGCTAAAAAGTAAATCAATGTGCAATCCTTATACATAGTACTAATAGGTATATGCGAACTAAGCAAAGTATAGGTGAAAAACTTAAGAAAGTCACCTGTTGTACGTGTGAGTGACGTATTCGAATAGAGAACACATATTTGAAATTAGTAACACAAACAAAACAGATGCCTATTCGAACACGTCACTCACACATACAACAGGTGACTTTATTAAGTTTTTCACCTATACCGCTTATTTAGTTTAGGCTTGGACATTGTACCTACTTATGAATGTCAAAATTATAAATAAAAAGCTATCTTCGGTTTTTGAAAGTGCTACAATTATTCTATGTATTTTTAATTGTAATTTTGTAAATAAAGTGAAGTATCTTGTGGCCTTGACGGTAATCTTTTACTTAGTGCTTTCGCTGTTTACCTGTAAAATTCTTAAATAATTTAACGTCAAATTGTAGTTTGATGTGGGGTGTGTAACCGCGTGCTTGTTATAAAAATGTCTTAAACTGGGTTCTGTATAATATTTTGTTTATTTCTTAAAACTGATTTTCTTTGAAAGATCTTATGGTATAACACAAATTTTAGAATTTATGCAATAAAAATGTGCAATAAATAATACAATACCTTACCAATACCCCGGTTCGTAACAATGAGTTTAAAAAAATAAATAAGTACGAAATATCATTTGATATCCACAAGTGCTTCACGGTGAAGAAAAATATCGTAACGTATAAGCACGTTTGATGTCGAGTTGCGGAAAAATAGTCAGAATACAATAATATACAAAAGCTAGGTGTTTGAAGTATTTTGTCACAAAATCACAATAAGAGTTTTGAATTCTTTAAGTACGAGTAGTTATTAAAATTTACAGCACAGAATAGCTTCACAGATTATTTTAAACTTCGGTATGAAAAGTCTTAACATCTCTATTAATTAAAACTCTAAGTAGTTGAGGTCGTACTTTACTTTTGTTTTGTTTAACAATTGCATGATAAGCTTAAAATTCTTGAAGCGGGTTTTCTTATAATTGAAAAACCTTCGGAAGCTAAATCTTTTGGCATCTGGGTCAAAATTCTTTTCGTTGTCTTATTTTGTCTCTAAAGAACGTAACGCAGTGGTGATTTTTGTATGAGATGATATTTTGTTTTTTATCTCTGATGTATGGATTAAAATCCAGCATGAAGAAGAAATACAAGTGCACCGGATTTTTTTTAATATGAGTCGAAACAGCAACTAATAGCGTGACAGAGTGGTAACTATGAAACAAGACCACGAAAATAATTTTGACCCATCTTTCTCATGACAGATTGGACTGTACTGTTACATATGCAAGTAGTACAGTCGAGTGCATTAATATATAGACATATTTGTAAGGGATCAGTATGGAGAAATGTATATATATTAATGCCCTTGACTGTACTAAGTGGGATTGGGACTTCACATTCCATACATAAGTTCATCTAATTATACATCTAGTAAGTATGATGATTGATGACGGAAATTTGGAGAAATCGGTTGAAGCCGGTTTTTTAATTAAGTGATTATGTTTTATACATGTTATACTTATGTAGTTGCTAACATAAAAGTACTATCAGCTTGATGTAATGTTGGCTCCACATTGCTCCTCCCCTCCCTTACCTATTACCCCCACCTGGCTATAATGTTACTTGTTTGTATGATAATGTTTTGCTAATTACGGTACATACCGAGTGGGGCTTGTAACAAGGGCAAATAATTAAAATGATAACTCTTCTTAATAACGGCAATTATCCTCGGGCGATCCTTACAATATCCATAATTAGAAACACCCCTATAATGATAGTAATTTTATATTCACATGTTTGACAAGCTACGTATAACGGTAGGTTTTTAATCATACAGGGTTGGCTACCACGACCTACTAATGTGATTCAGTTTAGGACCTAAACTAAATGGCGATGTGTCAGTTCCAGTCCATAGAATAACTGCCAAAAACTGACAAACCGAACCTAACCTGAATCGCATTTAAATGATCATGGTAGTCCCCCGGGCATGCAAACTAGACTTAAAAAAAAACTCAAAAAAATTGTAGGCAAATATCTCTGTCATTCAACTTAAGGCGTATTTGGAGTGATGTGACAGAGATTGTAGTTCAATTCAAAATTTGTGATATCAACAGAATATTGAACTTTGACTGAAAGATTTCGATGCCCATCCGAAATAATTACTACTACTACTATACTAATTAGGTTAACTTTGGTATAGTGACTGCTTGTAGAGGTTTAGGCAGATAATTTTATTTTTGACGTTGTCATAGTTAATACTAGACAGGCATATTTTTAATCTCACCCAACGATGACATTAAAAAGATGAAAGGACTGACTTGACACCGAATCGCCGAAACCACAACACAGTGCAAAACGTTAAGGAGGTTATGTCCAACGGTGCGGAGGAAAAGAAGAAGAGATAAGTATGTTGTCTTAATTGTCACACCCAACCAATTAATTATCGACCATACAATAAGCAACACTGTGTAGTTACACAATACAAGTGTTACGCGGTTAACTGCGCTTGGCACGGAACCCAAAAGCCGACGTCATTACCATAAAAATGCAATAATTCTAACGTTACTGAAATAAAGCCGTAAATCGCGGTGGTTTGCTCATTAATTCCGTTAAATTGTATGTTGTGGTGAGCGCAATAAACAATTGTGCTGTACTGGCTAATTTGCCGATAAACATTTACAGCTGGTTGACAGTTTAACATTTAATAGGGGAATTTTATGAAAATGTCCTATACGAAATTATTTTGACACGTATACGTATCAATAAATGTTCAAAAACTAGGAATTGCTTATTTTGGTTTTATATACATGTAGGAACGGAACGTATCAGCAGACTGACCGATGACTGAATGAATGAGTGAATTGTACGAGTGAACGAGTGTGCTTGGATGGGTATAAAGGATGGATCGAGGAGAAGGCGACCTAGCGAACGGACGTGGAAAATTTTTAATGTAACTTGACATAAGACTGTTTTTCTAGAATTTTATTTTGTTTCGACCTGTTTAAGAAATATACTCGTAATTTAACCGCATGGGTGCTTTTACTTGAATCCCACACTATATACATTCATCATCAGCCTAGTCTATCGCAGTCCAGTGTTGGACGTAAGGCTCTCCTATTAAGCGTATAGACGCATTTGGATAAAAATGGCTATAATTACCACGCTGCGCAAGCGGATTGGCGATCGCATTTCTGTTTGGATTGGTTGACTTGTAGAGCAACTTAGGCTTTAAGTCCGGCATTTGTACTTTAGATTCATTTGCAAAGTGTATCCCAAGTATTTATGTCGGTAGGAGTGTAATGCATAGAAATAAGTTAATATTTAAAGAAAAGAAAAAAAACATTTATTAGTTGCACAATATAAATAACATAATAAGCACATTAAAAACAAACGGAACAGGAAGATAAAAATAGAAAAAAAATTTACGGTAGCAAAGGAATAATAATATTAATATACCTACGAGTAGATCTCATAAAACTATTTGATTGTATTTAAAACATACAAGTTTTTATTTTGAAAAAATAAATTTCAAGACATTGGTTTTAGAAGACAGTTATCAATTTTTTATTCAAATTAGTTAAGAGGAAAAAAAGAGGTAAAAGTGAAGAAATAAACTACGCAAAATAAGGCAAAACGTTGTAAATGTATTTTCTACGGCTAACAGTATTCGGAGCACCGCAAAGAATATCTAAAAAACTATTCAAACTTCAGACCGAGCCAACAAAAGTTTTGCATTTGACAGTTTCTAAAGTAAAAGTTTCAAAACTTGTTTGACAGGCGAAGCTATCTAACTTTCGTCCACAAAATTTTTCATTTCTATTGAGTCATATTATTATACATTTGACCAGATAGGTAGCCTACAAAAAAATTGTTTATTAAGTTGCATTTAGACTAAACGAGCATCGGCTCATTCTATCCCCCACTCTACGAAATTCGTTCGTTATACAAAACGTGATTCATCGAAATTCGTTGATTTGGTAGAGTGGGGGATAGAATGAGCGAATGCTCGATTGGTCTAAATGCAATTTCACAGGGTGTTGCGTTTTGTTCACGACTGAGCGTCTAGGGATTGGCAGACCTGGGTGCTTAGACAAGAGAAGGACAACTATGATACGCTATTAAGCGTTAGCGATTGGCAACTTGGCTAAGCACCCTGGGGGGTTACCAATTACCATGACGTAGGGGAGATACGCCATGAAACGGACATTTAACTTTGAAGTAAGATACATACTGTAGTTAAAAACTAAGGAACTCGTTAACTATCATTAAGGATTTCGGATATACTGTAGTATAATTATTATTACACTATATTAAATAAAAAGCTTTTTATGAAATATTTCAATTTCTTTAATCTCACTTGTGTCCGTTTCATAACACCTGTAGCACTGAATCGGACAGTGGGTGTCTTGAAACGGACTAGGAACCAATACTTGACTTTGAGACACATAAGGCACAATAATACTTATTTTAATAAGGCCATTGCTTAGTAGATCCCAAACTACGATCACAGAATTACCAATTACAATAACAATCAACATAACATATTCAATTTCTTAGTCTTGGTTTAATTTTTCAACCATTATAGTAATTAGTTTTTTTTAACAATAATTCTTATTTTAATAAGTCAAACACTTTGGTAGAATTCAAACTGAGATCATAGAACTAACAACTACTTACAAAAAACCAACATAAAATAATTCAACTTCTTTCAACGTCCGTTTCAATGCGACGGTCCCTGGCCGTTTCATTGCGAATCGAACCTAAAAATATTTTAACCAAATTTTAAATAATAATGTATTGATAAGATCATGACTCACCGTTCCGTATCTCCTTGAGAATATGCCTCAACAAGTACAGATATTAAAATTGTAATTTAAGATGTTGCCCAATTTTAATTTACTTTGCAAAAATACGCAATTTTTTACAAAATTCATGCGCTTCAACTACGTGCGAAATAGTGAAGTAAGTAATGTCTCACGGGATCGGCCATTATTGTGGGTTCATCTATGGTCATTAGTGTTGACAACAACCAAAGAACCTTGAAATGTTCGTTCAGATTTTTTAAAGATATCGATAGTGTCCGTTTCATAACGCGTCCGTTTCATTGCGTATTCCCCCTACTAATGCGATTTAGTTTAGGTCGATAGAAAGGGACAAGGCTATAGGAGTCGTATATCTCTAATAAGATAATTAAGACTTGTGATGTGGGTACCAGGCGACGATAATATATGTATGATAGATAGATAGGTCCATATAAATACTTAAATACATAGACAGCTGTGACCAAGGAACAAATGTTTGTGATAAATAAATACACAAATAATGCCTTCGCTGGGATTCGAACCCGGAACCTCCAGCTTCGTAGGCAGGGTCGCTACCAACTATTTAATGAAAATCGTATTAAAGTTATTAAACCCTAAATAATAATACAACAAAGCCTACAAATGGCAATTTTAATCTATAAGACAATTTCCAAGCAGATTAAATGGATTCACTCAGAGATAAGTTATTGTAAGAAATTATTTAAAGGGACCTTTCCTTAACTCTCCCTTTTGGCCAAGTTTTTATTCGCAGAGAAATGAGGTTAGGCATAATCGATGCGTTTAATTTCTCTGATTGCTTTCCTGATGATTGTGATTTCCATCGTTTGCCGAGGTGCTTTGAATCAACCAATCAAATTGTGACCTTTAAATCTATAAATAGCCATGCCGTATTGGGACCTTATTATACTTGTAGCTGGTCTAGACGGAAATGCTAATGCCAGAGATTGCGAGTAATAAATGAAGTTTTCACATTTTGCTGATGGAGACGTTTCATTACTTTAAAAATGAATTGGTTCGAGGATAAAAATTCTGTCACGTGCATATTGTAATGTTTTGTTACCTAAACATTTTGGTACCATGAGGTAGGTATTAATCCTTTAAAGCGTTAGAGAACGTCAAAACATTTGTACACCTGCATTCTAGTATTCTCCCCCAATTTAATATTAAAGCTATAAATACATACATACTTGAAATAAAACTATGAAAACGAATAAACTCGGGTATATTAATTAACTTTAATTTCATCCCGACGTTTTGAACACTTTACAGGGTTCGTGGTCTGCGGGCGATTGCGAATATATACGAGTTTATCCGTTTTCATAGTTTTATTTCATGTATGTGTAATCCTCGCGGTAACCGAAGAAAATATTAGATACATACTTCTTAAATTCTTCATAGAATTGCGTCTATATGTTTATTAATGACACTAGAACGCAATACATCACTCAGTACAGATGATATCATAGCCATCATAGGTACGGTCGCCTCCATAAATAATGATGTTGACACTTTTATTCAAATTTACACCTTCATTCCCTAGTAATACTTAAGTTCTCAGTATTTATTCACGATTTCATCAGACTTACAAAAATGGCGAAGGCAACTTCAAATAAACAGAGCAAACAGGAAAATTCTTCTTTAGGGAGACCGTTTCACGATCCATAAAATGCAACTGCAATTTAGATTCCCGAATTGGAAAATTGCCGTAGCGTTGTTATGCAACTGAAGCGACTTTTGAACAGTTACGTACAAAAATAGGTATCGGAAGTAGCAATATTCTCAAAATTGCGGGAATATACTCGGAAATTTCCGAGATTTGTCATGAGAATTTAATAGTTAGTTCTCATTGAGCATGTTTCCATGCGAACTTATAAAAATGTGTTATAAATAATTGATTTAAATCGTAAATAAGTAAACAAGACAGTAAATATAACTCATAAGGTATGTATCTAGTACGGTCATGGCTTAATTAGATTAAGTATTTGTTAAATTGAGATTCCCGAGAACATTTTCTATGCAAGTTTCGCAACTTATGAAACTTCTCCTCGGTACTGTACTAATCGGAATTTTTTTCTTAGAAAGTAAAGTGAAAATTGGGCGACGCCCTCTTGAGTTGTATACATGATAAATAATGAACGCTAGGGTGTCCCTTATTTTACAATTCTCAGAAATTAATATTTAACGTCAGGGCGTAATGTAGCATCGGTGCTGAAATATAATATCATTATAAATACTTTCGTAAAACAAAGCTTTATTAGGCTAAATAAACTACTAAGTGTAAAAAGTGATGAGCAGCTATTTTTGTGATATAAACTTAGATACACAAAGTGATGCTCTAGCCGAGATTCGAACCCCGGACCCCCAGCTTAGCAAACAGTCTAGAGACGGGCTACGGAGGTCTTCAAATGTATATACCTCCTACAATCGTCGTTCTTGAACTAAAGAATAAAAATGCGGTGTTTGAATCTTAATCGCACATAAATATTCTACGATCGCACGAATGCACGTGTAAAAATGATAAAGTAAATAGAAAATGTCTTTAGTTCCTATTCAATGTAGAAATCAAAGACTTTATACAGTGTGTGGCCTACAACCGGGGTGAAAATTTAAACGGTGCATTAATAAGCTGATCAACAATCATTTCCACATATTGTAATTAAAAAAAAAAAAAATTGAAATTTTTTGTTCATGTATTTTTCATTATTATGGGTTCATTTACTTGAATTAAAAGTTATCAATAACTTATCATTTTTGAATCATCGAAAAATGTAAATTTTTTTTTTTTAAACCGTATCAAATTAGTGTAAAAATGCAAACAAAATTATTGTTATGACTTCCTACCTGGTATACTATCAAGATGTCTTGCGACTGACAAGCTACGACATCGTGATGCCAAGATCCAGTACTAAAGGTCCATAGCTTTGAATGACAATATCTCCGAACTTAACCACTTTGAAACACCGGGACCTTTACAGGATTATTGCTGATAGTCTAAGGAGTCACTCATTTCATTTTTCTCCCGTGTTAAAGACCACACACTGTATGGCTAGACTCAGTGTCAGTCTTGAGGAAGCGACGACATGAATTATTCTAATCGAGATTAATATGCGATTTTGATACCATAGGTAGGTACATAAATTCCCTAAATAAATATTATCCATACGTCACAGTTTTTGAACGTGGTTTTTTATAGTTTTGAGCTCGATAACTCGATAATTTAATCGTTATATTACCCTCAAGCAGATCTCTAAGTAATTTTAAAATTGTTCACATTAAATTTGTATATGTTTTCTATCTTATTTACACTCGTGAAATGTTTATACACGGTGTGTCACTAATGACCTCAAATCCGTGATTTCGACAGTTTGTATGGGAAAGTGTTTTTGTTTCTGCGATTTCGGAGTTAGTCCCATACTAAAACTTGCTCAGTAACTATGACTTATACATACGTTGTATGCGAGGGTAATGGTGACTCAGGGAACACCATGAACATTGTATATGGGATAACTACTCTTTTACACAATTCAGATTTTTATAAGAGGTAGTGCTCAAGACTTAAACTGTATGATAGAAATGCAAGGAACTGGCACCCAGCCAAAGGTGACACTTGGAAGTGGTGCCATAATTTGTGCGATACAGGAAATTGAAAACTATTTGCCACGTTAGCTTCTATTGGGTAATGTGATTCCAATATCGGGAGTTTGTAATATATTTCCAGTCAAATTACCGTGTAATTTCATAAAGTATATACATTATACATACATCATCAAGTAGGTACATATTTTCATAACTTTTTCTTCGGTTACCGCGAGGATTACACATGAAATAAAACTATGAAAACGGATAAACTCGCATATATCGAACACTTTACAGGGTTCGTGTTCTGCGGATGACCGCTATATAAGGTCCTAATTTATTAGATGCAGATATCTTTACAGCTGATAGTACACGGTCTGGAGTATATTAAACCGTGAAACATTATAGCTTTTACAATGTGTTTTTGGAGAAAACGGAAAACAAATTTGCTACGTAAAAACACCCTGTTCATGTGATGAAAACTCATTGAACAGATTCTAGTACCTCTTTTACGTACCACTTAACTGGAACTGGCCACTTCACGTCGATAAATTAAATACTTGATTGTCAATGTCATCTTATTTTCCGTTGGATTGTGTCGTTTGATGACATGACAGACAGTGTTATTGTGCCATGTGGTGATAATGCACATGATGATTTTTTTTGGACGAAATTATAATAAATTGTTTTGTTAGGAAAATGAAATGAACACAATCCACAGGTACTGTAATATTGGTTATATTAGTGAGGACACACCAGGCCTATATTTAGCATATTTTCCGCATTTGTATGCATTAGCATGTTTTTTAACTTACATGTAGAGATTGTTCGGAAAGTGAAGTCACGTGAGAAATATGGGCGTGCCTTGCTCCCAAACGTCTATATATCCGCATAAACTCTAGCAAAGTTTTACAAAAGTGATCAGATTCAGTCGAACGCGTTTTGTTCGTTTTCGAATGGATACGTTTCGTTTACCGCATTTTGGACCGGGCCTGAACTTTACTACCAAGGCTTCACCCGAGTTCGACGGCGGGGGAATTTCGTTTCAGTTTTATTTGAACCAGATAACCTAAACGTTGTAAAAAGAAAAAAACACGGATACGTATTTTTTCCTTCGAATAAAATAAATACATAAAACAGAAGTCAGGTGTTACTTAAAATCGAGATTCCCTTATGATTTTTTGATCATGCTGAAACCGCAATACATTACAACTTTTCTTAGAGACCACGTCATTGTATTATTAATGCGTTGTTCCTTCAAGTACACTTTGTTTTAAAATTTTGTATGTTGCAGTGCATTGCGGTTCAGCATGATTTAAGTCTTTCACAATAAATTATAGACTTGTTATCTTATACAGAAACGCCTTTTAACTTAGTAAACCAATGAGAATAGTTTGTCTTTGTCCGTCTTTTAGAAATATTGATAAGATTTGTAAGCACAAACAGTATTTACCTTGAAATCTAAAACATTTGAGAAAAATTAAATAGTAAGTAGTACTTTGACTAGTTACGAGTACACATATTATGAAGTAAATGCTAATGCATCACGCATTGTAATTCAAATGACAACTGACTCTTTCTTTTATTTTACTTTGTGTTAAGTGACCATACATGTGATGAATCATAACTTCATAACATAATACTGGATGATTCAGAAGAGGTGCACAGGATTAACCCTATGAATACAGCTCATTAAAAGCTACTTATTCGACTTAATGTTGTTTTTTTTCTGTGGTGAAGATAATAAATTATTGATTTGCACAGAAATTATTATGGCACGTGCAGTATTGCTCAAACCTGGAACTAAATATCTGATCTCAAACAAGTAGCAAGTAGGTATAAATATTAGACAAAATATAACAAATTTACCAACGTCTGAGGTGAGATTTGAACCCACAACCACAGTTTCGCGGCTGATGACAACAACTACTTTGCACCAGGTCGTCATTTGGCTATGTTTTTTACCTATTTATTCGTTGTTTTTTTTTATGTGACGAAGGTAGACAACAACTGAGCTCTCAGCCCACCTGATGGAAAGCAGGAACTGACATGGACATAGTGACCAAAACATCGCCTATGCGCTGTTTACTCTGAGGACTTAGATGAATTGCCTCTATCTATGCCAGTAATTACACCCGCTATCTTACCCCCAAACCGAAACACAGCAGTGCAAATACTGCTATTTAGCGGCAGGTTAACGGGTAAGACGGTGGTAGCTATCCGGGTGGACCCGGGCAGCAAAAATGTTAATGTAGTACACCTAGCATGAATTGTTAGTTCAAAATGTGCTTACATAATGAGAGCAGTTTAATAAGTAAAAGCGTCCCATTTTGTCACTCATTCCAAAATTCGAGAGCGCTTAGATATTTAATTTGTATCTAATCTCAACCTGATGGTAAGGAACAAAGTTGAACTTTACTAAATATATAAAAGTCAAACATTTACATTTTTCATAATAACTTTATTCTAAGAAGCTTCTAAATGTGCGACAATATTTTTTTAATATCGTTGTCGTTTACCTTTAAAACTCACTTCACTTATTTTTTTCTAATAATCACTTCACAAAAACGTGAACCTCGTGCTCGCTTTGAATTCTCAGAAATCCATACAGGCAGAATTATTCACTCCAGAATTCAACAATTTTTTTGTAATACGGAAAATTTTAAGAGTCTCTATAAATATATGTATTATGAAGAGGTGTATCACTTATCAGCATGGCAATACGAGTACAGCGAAGAAATGCTGTCATAATGATCAGTAGGATTCCACAGGAGCCTATTCTAGATTTAAAATACCTACTAACCTAGTAGGCTTATGATGGTACCGTATTTAATCGTTTGTCGTTGTTGCCGTCAGGTTTTAACAAGTATGTAAGTGCGAAAATTATGCGTAGCACGATAAATAGATAAAAAGGGACCACAGTCCCACAGTCACAGGTTAGTTTTTCTACGGTTACCGCGATGATTACTCATTCTACGAAACAACGGGATATAGTTAATTTAATCAATATACGCGATATAATCCGTTTAAATCGTTTTATTTCATACCTAGTTAGAATGTTTTCGCTTTCTTAGTGTTCCGTAGCTAAAATGGCAAAAACGGAACCCTTATACTTTCGCCATGTCCGTCTGTCCGTCTGTTCGTATGTCCGCAGCATAGCTCAGTGCCCGTTAATACTAAAAATCTGCAATTTGGTACAGGTATATAATATATTAATCATGCCAAGAAAGTGGTACAATAAAAACCTAGATTTTTTTTTCTGATACCTCCCCAACTGGTGAAGTAGGGATGATTTTTTTATTTGCTGTAATCCTATATCATTATCATGAATAGTTCTCTTAAAAAGGAAAGGGTTTTAAAAGAAAGTTTTTTTCTAAAGTCAATATTTTTGGAGATATTTGCTCAAGAAGAAAAAAGAATGTATCCCCCCCTCTAACTTTTAATCCGTAGGTCCAAAAAATATGAAAAAAATCATGATTAGTGGACTTATAAAATACTTTAAAATAAAACTACTTCGAACATAATCGGCACAGCCGTTTTTGAATAACTACGGAACCCTACACTAAGCATGGCCCGACATGCTCTTGGTCGGTTTATTTTATTTTATTACATAGTTAGAATAGTTTAATTCAGTTTGGCATACTTGTATTGTATTTATTTGTCAATAAAATAATAGCTTGTATTCATTGCGAAATCACAAATTTCGACGCTTCACATTAAATTTTATACAGTGCTTTGGACAGTCGACTACAAAGAGATGTAGGTATCCACATTTTCACCATACTGCATTGTGATAAAGTCAAAAAGTGGATACATATATTAGATTGTAGAAGGTTTCTTTTATGAAACCCTTGCTCCTACAAAGAGATATCGGATAAATGTCACAGCGTCCGGGCACCGTTGACCACGGCAATGATCGCTGCCCATTAGATCCCGTATTAGCCGATGGCTATGATTAATAAATAATAAATAAATAAATATCTTGAGACATCTTACACAAATCGACTTAGTCCCACGGTAAGCTCAATTAAGGCCTGTCATGTGGATAACAAGCGACGATATATATAATAGATAGATACATATAGATACTTACATACATAACATATAGACAGCCATGACCAAGGAAGATTTTATTTATTACAAATATTTGTGATAAATAAATACACAAATAATGCCCTCGCCGGGATTCGAACCCGGAACCTCCAGCTTCGAAGGCAGGGTCACTACCACCTAGGCTACGGAGGCTGAATGATTCTTGCCTGTATTGTATTCGTGTAATGTAATTTATTGTGTTGTCGTAACAGATGCAGATGCCTCTGCATATTTTTAATTATTATTTTATTGTTAGATATTGGATTCGCTCGCCTTCGGTCGCCTCAGACCAATGTCGTTAAAGGTGCTATAAAACAGGCTTTATTCCAATAATTATAGAACAATAAAATAATAATTATAAACATAAAGAGGTAAGTGAAAGTATTTTTAGGGATATGTTACGACAACACAATAAATTACATTTACAATTTGATACTAGAAAATCTGTCATCCGTCAATAGAATTTCAGATGTTCACAGTACACGGCCATCCATATTTATACTTTTAAACGAGCAATTCCTATACATATAATAACATCATAAGTATTTTCATTATTGAAATTCTTACTACTGTACAGCTCGATAAAAACAAAAACTTGAAATTATTTTACAACAGGTGGTTTTAACGACAAATAGCCATTGTTCCAGAATAACCATTGTATAACATAAAATGCAATATTTTAAATACATTTTATACTATTGAATTTAAACTTTCGATTAACTAATAAAAAGTGGAATTCTTCACCGGTTCATGTGTTTCCGCATACCTATAAGTTGGGACCCTTTAAACGAAGCGTGAAGACGCATCTAGCGGGCCAGCAAGGCGGTGGCAACTAACAGGTTACTGATTGTCTCCTGTTCGTAACGTTGCCGCCGCGATTTGGGCTCTAATTTTCTCTTACGATCAGGTGGATCAGTTTGTTGTGGTGCCAACATAAAAAAAAACAAAGGCATACTTTTTTTTGTAGACGTTTGACTACGATCATACCTGCTGGTGATGATGCAGTCTACTGTGGAGCACGTTTACCTAATGAGACACTTAAGTAACAAATAATAAAATAAATAATAATGCGGTGTATAAAATCCTTAAATAATAATTTGTGATTTCATAACAAACTAAAGTAAAGTAAAGAAAAGTCTACCGATATCCAGTACGAACACGGTTTTTCTCAAAAATGTGAGTTTATCGAAGTTCTTTTTCGTGACCAAGGAGTAACTTGCTGATAAAAAATGTATTAACTAATAACTCGGAAGAAAACTCTAATTATTGGAAAGTACACGCGTTTGTACATGAAATGCTCCTAACATAAAGTTACCTTTAAATTCACCTGTTATGCTCTATCTAATAATAGTGAGTGAGAGATCTCCGAATAACAGGCCACAGGAAATATATGTCACAATTTTGAAACATGTATCTGTAGCTTTGTTTTGAGAGCTACCTTTATGTTGCGCCACAAAGGAAAGCTCCGTTTCATTCTCAGCTCAAATTGCTCTTCAGGGTTTCGTGTTTCATAAGAAATCAGAACCCTTGTTGGATTTTATATTCTTGAATTTAAAAAGTGTGAATCCACAGTCAGTAGTGTAGCCCGGTATTTGACATAGGATAATTTATTGCCATATCCACAGTTAAATTTTTAATAAATCATCATCATCATTTCAGTTAAAAGACGTCCACTGCTGGACATAGGCCTCCCCCAATGATCGCACATATGACCGGTTCTGCGCTGCTTGCCTCCAGCGGGTTCCCGCGACCCTGACCAGGTCGTCGGACCATCTTGTGGGAGGTCTGCCCACACTGCGTCTTCCGGTACGTGGTCGCCAGTCCAGCAGAAGAAATTAATAAATCATATAAGATAATTTTGGTTCGTCTTTGTATGCTACTCGGTATGCTATACATATTTACAAAGTAACCTTTTTTCTTTTTTTTAAGCTTTACAGTTTATATACTTAAAAAGAAAAGATTTTATATTTGAAAATAAAAGAAATATTGCTATAATTAATTAGTAACTATATAAATATTTATAATCAATAATAATCAATTATCTATCTATATATTTGAAAATAAATAAGCGTTGAGCATTTTAATAAGTATTCTCTGCGTCAATAGGTAACAAAAATAATGGAAGGAAACCTGCATACGCTACGTAATTTGGAATCACGTATTTTCACAATCAAGTCTGAAAGAAGGCAATCAAATTCGGAAACACGTACTTTCAGAACGCAATCTTTTCGCTTATCACTAACTTACAAACTTAAACCTTGAGAGCACATACATTTTTAGTTCCTATTATTGATATTCATTAGTATTAAAGTAAAAATAAATCAACTTATATGTTTCACGATATGTATCTAAGACTAAAAAAAAAGTCAGCCATATTTGTTTCCATTTTTCGTTTCCTTAGGCGCACGGAAAAGAGTAAAAATCAAGTTAGAAGAAATACAAAACCCGCGTGCTCTGACCTCTAATGGCACTACAGGCAGCATTACACTCTCGGTATGTAAATGTATGGTTACGAGCTACAACGTGCTACGACTCGCTACGAGTTGCTACGACGTCCTACGGCGTAGCATCGAATCGTACTGCGAACGTTGTTTTTGACGTCATAATATCGACATGAAGGAACTAAATTTGAATATTCCGCCTTTTTGTACTTTTTTGGGTATACTCAAGTTTTTTTTTTTGAATGCTTTAACTTTTTTTACCTCTGCAGTGTAAGATACGAATTGCAGAGGCGGTTGCATGAAGTAAATAATTGGACGTAATTATGCAAAAGGGAACCAACCCACATGAATTTTTCATTCTAATTAACACTTTAAATCACAAGAAACAAAGTCAATCTTGAAAATGACAGATTCGTGTGGATTGGTTCCCTTTTGCATAATTAAGTCCAATTATCAAGAAGATAATAGACGCCTTCCATTCATAATATATTGTGATGTGACGTCATCAACGTCAAGTCGCATATCTTATTGTTTTGGCGCATATTTCAAAGGGCAATGGAGAGGGCTATGCTAGGAGTCTCTCTGCGTGATCGGATTAAAAATGAGACCATCCGCAGCAGAACCAAAGTAACCGAAATAGCTCTCCGAATCGCTAAACTGAAGTGGCAGTGGGCGGGGCACATTGCGCGTAGAACCGATGGCCGTTGGGGCGGGAAGGTTCTTGAGTGGCGGCCACGTACCGGAAGGCGTAGCGTGGGTAGGCCCCCCACAAGGTGGACCGATGACCTGGTGAAGGTCGCAGGAGTCCGCTGGATGCGGGTGGCGCAGGACCGGTCATTGTGGCAATCTTTGGGGGAGGCCTATGTTCAGCAGTGGACGTCTTTCGGCTGATATGATGATGATGATGATGATATTTCAAATTGCATTATTTTTTTGAAAACTGTCAATTTATCAGCTTCTTAAACACCCCACTAGTTGACATGCTAAGACCCCATTTTTGACATCCTACCTTCAAAATTATTGGTATGATATTATGTTTGTAAATGTCAATTCTTGGAGCTGTATCGGGCATTGACACCTCTGCGAAAAAGTAATTTGTTCTTTGGAGTTGACTATTTTGAATAACCTTTGAAACCACAAATTAACTTTTTTGCTACATGACGAAACTTGAAACATTATTTGCTTTTAACCAGAAACTTATCTTAGAAGTTATTATTTAAAAGCAATAAATTTAACATGAAGACAAACGACTGTAATTATAGAGCAATTAAAATCATTTATTACCAAGAATGTCCAACCTTGGCAATTTCTGAGATAAATTATTTCTCAATATTAATATTATACTATCCCCATTTTATTGTATGTGTAACATTATAGCTTTTACGATGTTTTTTTTTAGAAAACGGAAAAACAAATTTGCTACGTAAAACACCCTGTTTATGTGATTATTAAATGAAAACTCATTGAACAGATTCTACAAGTAGTACCTCTTTTACGTACCACTTAACTGGAACTGGCCACTTCACTCGATAAATTAAATACTTGATTGTCAATGTCATGTTATTTTCCGTTGGATTGTGTCGTTTGATGACATCACAGACAGCGTTATTGTGACATGTGATAAGTTACATGTGATTTTTTTAGACGGTTATAATTCCGTCTAAAAAAAATCATCATGTATTTTTTTTTAAGGAAAATGAAATTAAAAAAGTTCCATGAAAAGATTTCTTAATTTTTTTTAAAGTTAATTATTTTAATGTAAAGTATCATGTGTTAAAATATCTGCAACTAATAAATTAGGACCTTATAAATTCAAGTAGTTGACTATTCAATGCTACAACACACTACAAGAAAGAAACTTTCTTTTCACACCACATTCGATTACGGTTTTTTTCCCTGCTAAGAAGGAAGAAAGTGACACTTTACAATTACGATTTCTTCAGAATCGAAAAATAATGTATAATATTTCACAAATATTTACCTACTTTAAATACTTATTTGAAACGAAAAGAAAAGAAAGAATTTTAGAGAGATTGACATCTTCTTATTATACAGTGTGTGGTCTTTAACACGGGAGAAAAATGAAATGAGTGACTCCTTAGACTATCAGCAATAATCCTGTAAAGGTCCCGGTGTTTCAAAGTAGTTAAGTTCGGAGATATTGTCATTCAAAGCTATGGACCTTTAGTACTGGATCTTGGCATCACGATGTCGTAGCTTGTCAGTCGCAAGACATCTTGATAGTATACCAGGTAGGAAGTCATAACAATAATTTTGTTTGAATTTTTACACTAATTTGATACGGTTTAAAAAAAAATGTACATTTTTCAATGATTCAAAAATGATAAGTTATTGATAACTTTTAATTCAAGTAAATGAA
>JALPQI010014510.1:0-28696 GCA_025490895.1 Thaumatotibia leucotreta | reverse complement strand
GTCGACTAAGGGATTGAAGTGTCACTGACCATTATTTGATAAAAGATTGATGATGGGCAGCAGCGTCATCATAGTGGATACATTACTGCGATCGCCAGGCCAGGATCATTATAGGCATTTACCTTCTAATGCGTTTATACGCATAGTTAATAGGAGAGGCCTACATCCAGCAGTGGACTATCATAGGCTGATGATGTATTGCTTGTTATTGAGGAATATAAAATTACATTTTATATGAACTAGTTGCTAACGGCTTAATAATGAATTCACCTATATTCCAAAATTATTGTATGTATGTACATTGTACAGTTAGTGTGTGTACCAAATGTGCTCCATGTGCGTGCTGTGTGTTGTGTGTGCTCCAAAAGTGGTCGAGAGAAAAAGTAGGTACCTTAAAAAATTACCTACATATGTTATTTTTTCGTGCATAATAATTTAATAATTCAGCGCGCAATACAAAACCATGCTTTTCATGCAAAATTTATTATGGGAGCAATATAATATACTTAAATATGTACCTATATGAAAAAACTCAAGCAAAAATTTAGATTTTTGCAAAAATGCTAAAAACAGTTTCCTTATTTCAAACAGATTGTGTACGGTCGTGTTTTTTACCACGAATATTAAAAATATACTTCGAATAAGTACTCTAACATTTTATGAAGCATTAATCTATTATCAGTTATCAGTTCATGAAAGCTCCGCTTATCTAAAGTTATCTATTAGGCTATCTGGAGTGGTGTGTTGTGGCTCCGAGCTTTCAGTGTCGCCATGCCGGTCGCAGAGGATGCCAAAGAGGTGAGAGAGATTTTTACATGTTTATATTCATCAGTTACGCCGACAAGAGTTTGACTCTTAAATTTATGATGATGATATTTTTTATTACTAAGGCCGAGTGGCTATACAGGGTGTAATCGTTAAGTGTGGCCAGGCCATAATTCCATAAATATGACACATATCAGACTTCCAACTAATATCAAAAGTACGTTACCTAACGAGTAAAATTACACTAATAACTTTTTTGAAATAAAATCAGAAATATCTCAAATATTAACTTCAAACCCTTCCATACATTTAGTACGTAACCGTTCATTCAAATTGTTTTTTAAATTGTTTATTTTTAGTTGCATGACGCATTGGTTTTAACTGTAATGTCGTGTAAACTTATGTTTCAATAAAATAAAAAAACAAAAAATTCAAAGACTAGTTTCATACGAATATTTTTTATTTAAGAATAAATAAATGTTAGATTAATTATTTCATAAACGGTAGTATTATTATTTTATTACAATGTATTCGTACAAATAACGAATCTCTAACAGTTTTATCTCTTACGACATCCGACTTTCTTTGGCTGTAAGTCGTCATACTAAATGTATGGGAGCGTTTTAAGTTAGTATTTTTAATATTACTTCATCTATTTAGAAAAAGTTATTAATGTAATTTTACTCGTTATTTAACGTACTTTCGATATCAGTTGGAAGTTTACTGATATCTGTTATATTTACGGAATTATGGCCTGGCCACACTTAACGGTTACACCCTGTATACCGAAGGGAAGTTTCCAAAGTTGGAAATGTTCTCATAGAAAGTTCTTGGCATTGTCCTTCGCACATTTATTGCCAAGGCTTGAAGCCAATTTCTTTGGCACTACATAAGTTATCACTATATCTCGTGTCGGGATGGTAGTGTGTTCAAACCTCGTTGGTACTCAATAGTCTTAAAAATTCCGGTTCGAGGAAAAAAATAAAAAGTCAAAAAAGTGGGTCAAAGGTCATATCAGTATATTGGACATCGTCGAATTATGGGGTTAGACTTTAAAAAGGAGGAGTTTCTCTAATCGACTAATTGTTTTGTATTTACGTTACTAGTCACTTACGATCAGGTGGAGTGGAGCCACTTTGTTGTACCAATATAAAAAAAAACTCGATATCCCCGAGAAATCGTTTAGCGAATTTCTTTTTTTTTTTAATAAACGAACGGCTAAGTGTTGGTCCCGTTGGCATCAAGTCTGTCCCAAGGGTTCTGGAGATGAGATCTTGGAGAAATCGGCTGTAGTCTGTTTTTTATTTAAGGATTATTTATCTTATCTGCATTTCAAACCAGTAATGCTACATGAATATTCAGTTCGCGTAACTGTGTAACAAACCAATTCTGTCACTGGAACTATCGAGTACACTGGGCAGCGAATGTATTCATCGTGGAACTCTTATTACGTAGAACATAGAGTCGATTTTCGGTGCTGGTAGTAGATATAGCATAAGGTAGACTGTAGTGAACAGTTGGGAACTCTGTGCTATGTACTGGCAAACTCTTATAATAGAGGGTATTTCTACCAACATGAATATTAAATTCACCTCCGTAGCGTAGTTGGTATTGGTAGTGACCCTGCCTACGAAGCAGGACGTTCCGGGTACGAATCCCGGCGAGGGCAATATTTGTGTATTTATTTATCACAATTATTTGTTCATTAGAAATGGCTGCCTAATATGTATTTAAGTATCTATATTTATCTATCTATTATATATGTATATCGTCGCTTGGTACCTACATCACAGGCCTTGATTGAGCTTACCGTGGGACTATGTCAATTTGTAGTGTAAGTAATATTTATTTAAATATATTATATGTTCAACAATTCCTGGCTTAAGAGGCGGCAAATTAAAAAAATAAAAGGCAAATGCAATATGTTTTATTGTCAGAATGTAAAAAAATACATCAAGCCGCAACGACGAAGTGTAGCTTTTATTTAATAAATCAATATGAGTGTAAATAAACCAAAAAAATCTTGTGAACTTGAATCATTATTTCATAATCACGGACTCTTAAATCACAATCTTTATTTTATACCAAGAATTAAGTTCATACATTTTTAGTTAAAATGATTGCCTTTAGGCGGAGTAGGTCTTTTTCTTAAGGTGCATTCAGACCAAACGAGCATTCGCTGTTCTATCCCCCCACTCTACGAAATTCGATCGTTACACAAAACGTGATTGGTTGATGTCGTAGAGCGGGGGATAGAACAGCGAATGGTCTTTTGGTCTGAATGCACCTTTAGAAAGTCACTTTCGGATGTTCAGAATATGTTACTTTCTTTAATTTACTTTTTTTCAATGCCAATCGATCCCATACCTGTCCAGTATCCATATCTTCTTAGAAGCCAATTTGCAGAAATGTACAGAACAGCCACAAAATGCAAAAAGTGACGAAGTCAGAATGTGACAAACTCAGAAAGTGACTACCTAAGTACGAACGTGACAAATTCAGAAAGTGACGTACTCCGAAGGTGACGCTTTCAGAAAGTAACATCTTGCGAACATGACCTATCCCGAAAGTGACTTTCTAAGAAAGCTTAAAGGAATGATTGATATTTATTAGTATTAACGTAAATACATATCTGCCAGCGTGTTTCACGCGCGATACGTCGGTAATGTCAAATGCCATGAAAAGACAGCCATATTTGTTTTCTACAGATGAACATTCATCCTTTACTTAAGTTTTCCAGCTACACCTTTATCTTTT
The DNA here is from genome assembly GCA_025490895.1 of Thaumatotibia leucotreta. Taxonomy (NCBI): domain Eukaryota; kingdom Metazoa; phylum Arthropoda; class Insecta; order Lepidoptera; family Tortricidae; genus Thaumatotibia; species Thaumatotibia leucotreta. Next base: position 25,174 of record JALPQI010014510.1, on the reverse strand, counting down.
ACGAAGAAGAGACGTATAAAGCTCAAGTACCCTTATCAATTAAAAACAGAAAATCCTATTTCCCATTATCATATTTACTTCGCAGACTCACCCAGCAAATACATAGATAAGCTTCACATAGACGGCACATAGCGACGGATCGATACTGTTCACCCGTCCTACTCTAGCCTGTTGCCTCTCTTTCTGAAGGCTTTGACGCAATTAGAGGTTATGTACAGGTGGCTACGAAAATATGTATACACTTTGCACCTTACTGCATTGTGATATGGTCAAAAAGTGGATACTTCTTTTTTAAGTCGATGTAAGCTCTTGAAATATGGGCGTCTTTGTGGCAGGGACAATTGAATTTATTGTCCCTGTTATTGTTCTTTTGAAAGGGTTATACCTATGGAGGTTTAGAAGGTAAATTCTTTATTTAAACCGAAATATTACTTGAGGAGGAACATGTTTTTTTATTATTATATTCTTATAGGGAATCTTTGTCTGAGAAAACATTAGGCCTCTTTATTTAAACAATATATGAAGGGTTTACGGAAAAAACATGTCCAGTGCCTAAAAAAATCAAGCAAATTCACACCTCATTCTGTTAAAAGTACTTTAAGGTGGTTTTTCCTTCTGTAATTTGAATAGACTAGACATGTTCTTTCCGTGGACTCTTCATATATGGAATTATTAGAATATCTAAAATAAAAACAATATAGAAAAAGAGAACAACTAACGGGCATGATTGTATACAAGCTCCCCAAACGTCCTATCTGGCCACACCTCTGTAGAAATAGCTAGAAAGCTTGACATATTTTTAGCTGTCATGGTAGAGATACGGAGTCACTACAACCAATAATAGCACTTAAGTACTTAAAAGATCTACTTAAAAAACTTAGGGTAGATCGAATCATAAAATATAAATGAAAACTGAAAAGACATTTTAAGGAAACATATAATATTAAAAAAACTGGTTTTGAAACATGAGCTTTGGTAGAGGTCAAGAAATAACAAGTCTCTTCACAAAATATACTAAATAAAAAATTTAAAAAACCGACTTCAACCGGTTTCTCTAAGATTCCCGATTTGTTTCCATCATTGGTTTCCTCAAATCCTACTTTCTGAATGCAAATTCTTGTAAATGAATGAAAATTACCAAAAGCGCCATACATGTACCTATAACAATTGAAGAGATCCCTCGATCTCTCCAAGATCCCATCATCAGACCGCAACTTGGTGCCAATGGGACCATCTCGGGGTAATACACGTTCGATCACAAAAAGAAATTTTAAAATCGGTTCACTATTCTCGGAGATATCGGGTAACATACATACAACAACAAAAAAAAAAAATTCAGTCGAATTGAGAATCTCCTCCTTTTTTGAAGTCGGTTAACAATATTTTGAAACAACTTTGTCATTTTGGTAAAAACATCTGCTGTTTTGTTGTAATGGATGTCACGGATAATCTCGGAAATAGGATGTAGATCACTTAAAATGTAATTTAGTTACAGAAAACCACAGCATAAAAATAAAAATAAAATGTTTAAAATTCTTTATAACCCCTGAAGGCTTATTATGGTGACGTATTTATAATTTATCGTCGTTGTCTTCACGTTCTGACACAGTATACAAGTGCAAAAGTGACGCGTAGCTCGATAAACGATAAACGACTATAATGTAAAATAGATAATTAAAGTTATTAATCGATAAGCTAATTTTTGACAGAGGCATCGCAAAGGTAACGTTTAAGTAAAGAAGGTACCTAAATACATAACAAATTAATGTGTACCTACATACCTTACTTATTTTTCGATAACCTATGAGCTATGAATACTGTCCATAAAACATTACAGAGAAATATGAACATGCAGTAATAATCCGTAACCTTAACGAGAATATTCTCACTCAAGAACATTTCCAGTAATTTTAGGAATTTTTAACTTTTGAGAGCGTTCTGCTATTTGTACATTGCTAATTATTTAAACATTGTTTAATGATGACACATTTACTGATGCCATTTCAAAATAATATATGTTCTGTAGAAAAATCTCTACCATTGCGATACTCTTATTGATATGGTATACGTATGCGCGTAGTAGAACGTGCTACATCGGCATCGTAGCTTCAACGTAGCAGGTCTACGACAAGCACTGATATAACAAGAAATGATTCCTCAGTAAAACTGACAAGAAAACTAAAAGACTATGCGTCAAAATGGACCAAAAACCAAAAGAGCGGAGAGTAGTGTCATTAAAAAGGTCAGCTTATGTACTTTATTTCATTATATGGGTGCAAGGTTGAATTCCATTGGATAATTTTATATGAGTAAGGCGTTCTGCGGGTACTCTCTAAGTAAATCACCGTCGTCCAGACATCATTCATCATAGTATTTACTCTGACTAAAATACAAATATCTCTGTTTTGCAATGGAATTGAACGTAGTGCCCATAGAATGAAATGAAATAAATTGTTAATACCTATTTAATGGCACCACTTTCAGCTCTGTTGGTTTTTGGTCCACTCTCCATACAAATCTGCCCATAGTCCTTTCTATATAGACCAATTTACTGCATCTTTCGTCCCAAATAGAGTAGTTTAGGGTAGAGTAACCTACTTAGGGTAATCTAGCTATGATGGGTAACCATAGTGGACACATTACTGCGATCGCCAACTCGCTTGCCCAGGCGAGGTGTGGCGATTATGGGCATTTATCTCCTCGTCCATACGCATAGGCTAGGATAAGCCGTTGTCCAGCAATTGACTGATATAAGCTGATGATGTGATGTGTGGGTATGTACAATTGCATAAAGTCACATTTTTCCTCTTAATGCGTCCATAAGAGCATAGTTAAATGGAGAGACTTTCGTCCATCCGTGGACTGAGGCTAAATGATGGAATGATGTGATGTGATGTTGTAAAAAAACACCTAAGTGACATGACACTGAAACTGGGGGCTATCACGATCTCTTAAATGCGATTCGGTTTAGGTTGAGCTTGTCAGTTTTTTAAATGACACCTCGCGATTCACGCGTGGTAACCCCCCTGGGTCACGTTTTATAAAGTTACAATTTTGCTGTTTGCTCTTTCTAGCCAATACGTGCGTGCGTTAGAGAGGTAAACAGCGAAATTGTGAAATGTAACTTTACAAAACGCGACCTTAATATCTATAACTAAAGTGAAGCAATATTTGGTAAATTTTACCTCAACAAACATTATAAAAACATAACATACTAAGGTCCGTTCGTTCAGCCATCGTTGTGATATTAAAAGATTAAGAAAAGCTTTCAAACTTGTAAAGTTCCAGTTTCAAAGTTTAATCTTTAAGCCAAGATGGCCGACAAATCATTTGAAGGCTTATCGCGTTCGCAACTTTCCCAATTTGCTCTCGTCCTTCCTCGCAGAATATTTCTGAACTTATCATAACTTATCGGAACACTTCTTCAAAGGTTTTTCGTTATGTACAGTCGCTATCAGATATATCAGATATCCAGTACAGTCTGTCTGTACAGTCATGCCTGAAACGTGAGGATTAATTCCTATTGTCGTTAAAATATGAATGATAATCGTAAAAGTTTAAATCAATATTATATCAGATATATTTTTTAGCACCATGACCGCTCCGATATATATAGATAGATAGATAGATAGAATACTCTTTATTGCACACCTTAACAAAAAAGAAAATATGGTTAAGACAGACGATTATACATAGAGGTACACAACAGGCGGGGACGGTATATAATGGGGACAGTACATTTATATTTACTCGTTTCAACTTAAACTGACCCTTGGATTCCTTTAACTAAACTTCTAAGGTTTTTGGTGAAATGTAGCTGAGTTATAAGGAATCCAGGAGTCAATTTTTAGCTGTAACGTTGTAACACAAAGATGAACCTTAACTCGCTATCTCCTTTCGAATTACTTCAACTCAACTTCACATCCCTCAATTGAACTACACTGCACCAAAAATGCTGGAAATCGTACGATGTCTGATTATTAGAATATATATATTTCCTAATGACCATTGCTTATGATACTCGTACAAGGGCAAGCAATAAGGGAAAGAATTGATAGGTCCCCCCTCATCGATATATGTAGTACATTTTTTGACCACTGGGGCCACCTTATCAGTAGGAATATGGTGATATTAGTTGGGTCTAGTGTTACTCTATCATTCAATAATTTGTATACCCATAGATTTATCCATCTATTCTGTTTTAACGTAACATGTTCATAGAACAATGATCAAAATCATGTAAAATTTTGGAGCAGACAATAATAACCTAAAACTTTCAGATCTCTCCATCAAAATTACGCGAAAATTTAAATTATTTTTAGAATTCGTGGATTCTCTGAAATGAGGCTAAAAGGAAGTTAAAATAAAATGCTCCCAATTTCCACTCGGATAAGATAAGATAAGCCGGATAAAAAGAAATTAATCTTCAAAAGTAGGTCGTCTCAAACAAGCCTTTGTGGTATTTCAAGATGGCGGCTCCATCTTTTTTAATCTTCACGCTTTTATGACTTTGCCAAGCACTTGCCAAGGTTTCGTGCCAATTCCAATGAATATGCTGCTCGAGGAGTTTTCTTGTTTTCACATTTTACAGTAGGTATTTCAACTGATTGTTTGATGTTCTCGTTTTATTTATCAAAATAGTTGATGTTGTTTTCTGACCATTTTTTCCGAAACTCGACATCAAACGTGCCTATTTTGCGTGGTCACGTCAAAATAGTTACTTTCATAAGTTTTGCTTATTTATCAAGTTAAGTTATACATAGTTAGCATTTCCTTGATGTAAATCACAAAACTTAGTAAATATAAAGGAACTAAAAATATAAAGATACAAAATGGATTTTAATAAACGACGGACAGATAATTCTACTATTTTAGAAATAAATAGTCAATCACTACACTATGGATCAATGTCCTTTTCTTTTATATTTTGTATTTTTTTGACATTTGACTGAATATAACGAATTCGTTTAGGTTAGGCTGAGTGATTCGTGTACAGGTCAGTGTTAATTTAAGTTGGCTTGTTTTAAAACACAATGTTGGTTTTGTCACCAACTTGTAACCTTAAACTTTGAGTTCACATACATTTTTAGTTAAAATTTATTGATATTTGTTAGTATTACCTAACTTAATCTACTAACGTGACTTACGATATGTGTCAGAGGTAACAAATTTAATGCTATTGAAATAATTATTAGTATACTTTTTTTGTTTTCTTCTGGCGTACGGTAATAAGTAGTTAACCTTTCAATTGTAAAATTTTAAAAAAATGTGCGTTCTAGCCTCTATGCCATTGTGTAGAGTAGGTAGAAAATTTTGTCTTAAAAAAAATGTACAAAAAGTGGGTCGACGACTAGGTATGTTCATTGTGACGAACATTGCCAAATAATGAAAGGCTAACAAAGAAATTGTTTTTTAATTGGCGAGCGTGTAAATATATATTTAGGAACGACATTTCCTACCCAAACCCTGTTGGGTTTGATCGTAATATTAACGAGTGATTTTTGGGGCACAAAGAGTTGATTGTAAAACCAAGGCTTAATAGTAGGCAATAATTACCTATGATAGATAGATAGACAGATCGTTTATTTGTACTAATTATACATTGTCAGCTTATACATGGGTACACTAGGTAAATCTTTATAAACAATTTATGTCATGACATTAGGTACTACTATCATACTAGTTCAATAACTTTTATTGAATGTAAATTATTATAAAATAAAAAATAATATAGAATTACATTATTGATCACAAATAAAATGAATACATTAAATTACAATATGAAAATTACAATGTCAGGTTTGATTCAAATAGGAATGTCCACCAAGGCAGTAATAGTAGTACCTATGTACCTAAGATGCGATTCTGCAATGGTATACGATAAGCGATAAGCAATAAATGTATTAGAATCACAGATTCGAACGTAAAGTCACGTGACCATTTCTATATTATTATGATCAAGTGAATTATTTCTTTCTGTGATTGCAGAATGACTTGTTAGCTAAGCCTACTGAAGAGAAAGCCTTAAAGTTAAATAATTAAATAATGTTTAAATATTTATCAAACGGGTTACTCACGTAATTTAAGTCGATAAATATTTAAATATGATTGAGTCTCACGTTAGTTATAAATCTAAAATTAAATAACGATTAGACCTGGCATAAAAGTAACCCTATTTTGTGGTATCTAATTATTCTTTGAATTCCTACCTGCAAATTGAATGATTTCCACAACAATACATTTTCCCCAACCATACCAACTCATTCAAATCACGTTTCGCAAATCAAATCATCCATGAAAACGAAAACTCACAAAACTAACTTTTACAGATAAAAATGAGGATCCTTTCCACCCTCGTACTGGGCGTTTTGCTACCCCTAGCGGTCCGCGGCAACCAATCAGAGCTCGAGTTTGCCGAGGGCCAGCCAATCACGGACCAGTTATTTAGCGACGGAAAGAGACAGATCGAAACGCCGGAGGTCGTTCTACAGTTGAAATATGATCGTGGGGAACTGAATAGGATATATTTGGCTCAGTTCCGTAAGAACAAGGAACGCTGGGCCCCGTCAGTGCCTGCCACAGACAACCTCTGTTCGGACCTGTGTCACTCAGGTTTTTTTTTATTTGTTTTTTTTTTGTGGTTTCGGTTTGTGAGTGCTTGTGTTTAGTTTTTGTTTCGGTTTTCATTTGGATTATGAAAAGGGTGAGTGTGTATTAATATTTTGTGGACGTAGTAATTATACGTCGGTATTTTATGTGTTTGCAAATAAGAAAACTTAAAAATAAGTAAATCATTATAGAGGAAGACTGCAATTAATAAAATTAACTTTAATATACGAAGAACTAGTTAATAATTTTGTAACTCTGGCAGCAATGGAGTATAATTTATAAAGAAAATATGTGAAAAAGTATGTGATCGTCAAAACTTGACAATACCATGTATATTATGGTATATACGTACAGGTATTTAAAAATGAGGTTCACTAAAATCAATTTTATTGATAATGTTAATATTTTCGGAAATAAAATTAGTTCTCCCCCTCCAACTATGGAACCATAAGTTTATAAAATATGATAGGTTGATAACTTTTTGAATAACTACGGATACTGGCCAGTATTTCAATATAATAGTTTTCTACTTAGCTTTTGAACCGCTTTAAATGTGTACTGTAAATATTGAAATAAGATTTAGATATTTCGTCTTATTAAAGTTGACAATTCGCCGTGCTTTTAATTTAAATTCTATGATACCTATATCTTGAGTTACTCTCTTTACATCCTGATAAGTTTTGTTTGGGAGATTTCAATTATTATGAACTACAACTATGCGAGTTGCAAAAAAACCCTCTCTGTTTCCGTTGGCGATTTATGATCGGTTAGTTATTTTTTTATTATTTTATTAGGTAATTATAAATGGTTACAACCAAAAATAATTATATAAGATGAATTAAATTACCTATTTTAATTTTTGATGTGTTGTTCCGGAATTACCTAGTTCGAAATCAGAAAAACTTTTAATAAAAAACATTTTAGACAATTTTAGCAAAGCTCATTTGAGCTTTAACTAAAATTGTACTTGAAGTAAACTTTAGCTTTAATTTAATTAAAACTAAAATCAAATTTCAGGATATTTACAACATTGTTAGGCTGGTAGAGTCAATGATGCTGAGCAAGTTCCACTATATTTCCCAAAATGTCCCAGGAAGTTTGCGTGGACTTTCCCTTTTTGTTATCAGTTTTCTATACGATTTTGGGTAGCAAAAAAGGAACGTTTCATATGGCGCATCTTGCTTAGCACCATTTCCAGCCTACCAATTTTTATCAATATCGAAGACGTGTTTCAAATATACACGGTGCTTGTGAGCATTTCGAAAGATCTTAATGCTGAATTCCTGACCATATTCAGAGTCTTTAATGTTATATAAAATTTCCTCGATTCGGCTTGGTTTCAGAGATAATCAACGTTTTTCGAAATAAGTTTTTCGACGTAACTCGTCATAAAACTTCTTTTTGATTACAATGCTGCCACAATGTGTTCTAATATTACCACACCTTTTGCCTGGCAATCATAAAATAAGAGTAGACTTGACGAAATGACCTGTCCCTAAAAAAACAATTAAAATAAATAATTTTAACAAATTGTTGTTATGATGAAAAGTACTGGAAGTGTTAAAAAGTATTCAAAAATAAATAAAATATATAAAACATTTTTTTGGTGGGATTGGACATTAGGTCTCATAATATTTTTTGTTTATTTTGATGTCTAGAATGCATGATTAAAATCTCTCGCAATGCTCACGAGCACCGTGTATTATCACTGGACAGGCTAGTTTTCGCGGATTCGACAGCCATTTGACCCTCCAAAAGTCCAAACAAACGCAATTAATTGGGATTACAACTTGTCGAGGGAGTCTGATTGTTAGTTCCCGACTGACGGAGACGCCAAACAATGGAGATTAAGGGTATAAGTAACTTCACTTAGAAGTGACTTGGAGAGCTTAAAGAAAACTAAGCAAGTCATCATTAGCTCAGCTCAAGCTTCAACATTCAACATACACTTTTGGTCATAGAACATACTGTAAATACGCTGATTTCAAATAGATTTTTCAGAATCCAAATAATATGTAATTTTATCGACATATTTTATGGTGGAGGGTCAAATTTATTTTACTGCCTTATTTTGTGTCCTAAAAAACGTGCCACAGTTGTGATTTTTGTATGAGATGATGTTTTGTTTTCAATTTCTGATGTAATGTATTAAAATCTAGTGTGAAATAGTACAAGTGCACCGGATTTTTTTTATATAGGTACTGAATGGGTACTGAGTCGAAACAGCAACTAAACGTGTGACAGAATGGTACCTATGATATAAGAAGACAAGGAAAAGAATTTTGACCCTATAAAAATAGCAAGTCATGATTAAAAAGCTCCTCTTTCCATACATTTCTGGCGAATTAAGCACTAAAATTTTGCCTGCACTTATCAGTGTAATGACCATTTTTTTTTCGATTGTTCTATTTCAAAATTATATAGATAAGTACCTAAGTATGTAAGTTTGAAAAACAAGATTTAAATAAATATTCTTTACAAATTCTTTTTTTTATGATATAAGTTTTGCTATACCTACGTGTTTATTGCAAGAAGTGAATTGATATAAAAAAATTGCGAAAAAAGTAACTATGTCTCTGTGGTATGGACAGCATACTCGTAGTCTGACACTGGATAATTCAAGGACACAGGATAGTTGTCATCGTGAAAATAGCCTGTGTATACACAGACCAAGTCGCGGGCACCAGCTAGTTATTTGCTGCGACCATAATTATATAACATGGCCGTCTAACGCCATATTTTAAAGACAAACGGGTCTTAATCGCGTAAACTTACGTTTTATTATATCCTGACGTTTCGGGCATGACGTTACACCCGTGGTCGCAGGCAGACTCTAACACCAGCTCAAAAATACCCCAAAAACAATTGTTCAATATAAATAATATAACATCTTTGACAAATGTTTATAGAATATAGCCAATCAAAACTCTGATGGACCAATCACAACTAATTAAACGGTTTTTATTAACTTCACCGCGTATCAACTGTCGTCGATGCTTCAAATCTTGTGATCGATTTTTCGGCCACTTCTACTGCACCAAACTTAATGAAATTTGGAACTCGTGTCAAGTCCCCATGACAATGCAATATTATAATATTTGTATCCTTGTACCCTCAAAGCCTGATGCTGCAGTCGTACTGCCTATCTTAACCGAGAGTGTTAGACACGTGAAAATGAAAGTATAGCATGTTTGGCATAATCAAATACTAACAGCCTGATCTTGACTTCCAACTCCTCACTCCTGATGCTGCAGTACTGCCCACAATAACCGCAAGGTTTATCTTTTATCGATTTCTTGGTTTTAAAGAAGTTCTTTAGATATTAAGTAGAAACATGCGAATTTAATACTAACGTCCAACTCCTCAGATCTGATACTCCAGTGTTACTGCCTGCCACAACCGCTAGGTTTAGCGATCTGTAGATTTTGAAGTACGGTTTTAGACATTTGGTAGAAACATACGGATTTCATTATCATAATCATCATCATATCAGCCGAAAGACGTTCACTGGTCAATATAGGCCTCCCCCAAAGATTACCACAAGGACCGGACCTGTGCCACCCGCATCCAGTGACATCCGATATCGCAGAGAGACTCCTAGCATAGCCCTCTAGCCCTCTCCATTGCCCTTTGGGTGACATTGAGCATTCTTATAAGGCCCATTGTAAGCGAGCACGCGGTTTAGTACAGTAGGTCATCCCTAGCAACATACACTGATCAAAGACTTTCGTCTTCAAACCCTGCGGAATATTGGACGAAAAGATACAGACGGATTTAATACTGACTTCCAACTCCTCAAACCTGATGCTGCTGAGACACGTGTCATTTACAGCCATGTCGGGCCTGCGGCCCTCTGGCTGAAAGACTGACGGCGTGAGTGGATCGCGTAGCGTAGGGCGACCCGTCGGGCCTGCGGCCCTCCAGCTGATAGAGTGACAGCGTGAGTGGAGCACGTAGCGTAGGGCGACCCGTCGGGCCTGCGGCCCTCCAGCTGATAGAGTGACAGCGTGAGTGGATCGCGTAGCGTAGGGCGACCCGTTGGGCCTGCGGCCCTCCAGCTGATAGAGTGACAGCGTGAGTGGAGCGCGTAGCCTAGGACGACCCGTCGGGCCTTCGGCCCTCCAGCTGATAGAGTGACATCAGCGTGAGTGGATCGCGTAGCTTATCAGCATGACAGCTCTATCGAGTGATAGCGTAATTGGACCGCGTAGGGCGAGCCGTCGGGCCTGCGGCCCTCCACCTGATAGAGTGACAGCGTGAGTGGATCGTGAAGGGTGAGCCGTCGGGCCTGCGGCCCTCCAGCTGTTAGCGTGACAGCGTGAGTGGATCGCATAGCGTAGGGCGAGCCGTCGGGCCTTCGGCCCTCCAGGTGATAGAGTGACAGCGTGAGTTGATCGCGTAGGGCGAGCCGTCGGGCCTCGCTTTAAACTCGATTTTCTCAATAAACCAAATTGATTGATATATTCCTTATTGTCAGATCTCTGTTATCTAAGATATTGTATGAATAACACGTCCAGTTGAGACACTTCGGGCATTCAAACTGACATTTTTTTAGTGTCGTATTTCAAAAAATATCTATTCAGCAGCGATTCCCCTCTTCCCCGTTACACATAAAATATTGTCAATTACGTTTACACATGTTTGTGTCGTGATTAAAGCGCGAGAGTTAAACGCTAGCATCCCTAATTGTATTGCATATAACAAATAACATCCTTTGATCTAGAATAAGCTGCACTAAAAACTTGAAAATAAAATAAGTAAAAAAAGTTTTAAGTTAAACGGTTTTAATTGCACCAAAAACTAGAAAATAAAAATTAATTGTTACTAACCGTAGAATCTACTTTTTGTAGATTAGTCACGTGAAACTATTATCACTGTAGTCTTCCCAAGTCGGATGCTGAAAGCCACGTTTAGCCTCTATGTCAGTGGATTAAGCGTATCCTAATCGGAAACGTTTACCAAACTAAAATAAAAACGTGGGGCGTTATTATGAAGAAACATACAAGTTCAAAATATGTAATTGTCGCTTTAATTTTGCAATGAATCATTCATCTGTTCCAACACTTCTACAGAGGTAAATAACTTTTATCAAGGCCAGAACAAAACTTATTACTCTATTGCTGTCTTGATTTCTATGTGTGTTCTTAAATAACTATAGTGACTTAATCACAATTGCGTACGCCCTACGTTTTTATTTCAGTTTGGTAAAAGTTTCCGATTAGGATACGCTTAATCCACTGACATAGAGGCTAAACGTGGCTTTCAGCATCCGACTTGGGAAGACTACAGTGATAATAGTTTCACGTGACTAATCTACAAAAAGTAGATTCTACGGTTAGTAACAATTAATTTTTATTTTCTAGTTTTTGGTGCAATTAAAACCGTTTAACTTAAAACTTTTTTTACTTATTTTATTTTAAATGGCAGTTTAAGTTTTTATAGGTTGATATTGAATTCCATTACCCTGATGCATTAAAGAGGGCACACTTGTCAACTAAAATTCAGGACCGTTCTTGAAAGGCAATTTAGTAAGCCGCACGGCTTCCATGTTTTATTTGTTCGTAGGTTATTTGTAATTCGTATTTTTTTACCAGGTCTAGGCGGCCTCCCCTGCGGCGAGACGTGCGCGGACATGATCCCCGTCGGCCTCAAGTCCCACCTGACGGACTCCGACAACGTCACCGACGCAGAGTACGGCGAGCCGCGGGTGGCGGTCTGTCCCACGCTGTGCCAGTATGGCCTGGGTACGTTCAAGGCTAGATCACATGGAGTATATTTCCCGTATGCCGTATTCGAGATTTTCTCGAACATCGTAGTGACAATTGAATAATTTGAGTAATATCAAAATACCACAGATGTCATATATACCATAAATCAAGCAAACGTATCTACTTAGCGTGTCAAATGAACTCAGTGAAATCCACTGAGTTGTCCGTCTTTAATCGCAGCTTGCAGCTTTCGGGCGTCAAATTTTGTAAGTTGAAGTGAACAAAAACATTAATAATGCCTCCTTAAGTAATACACAAAAAATATGAATACTCAAGGGCCTGAGACGTATTTCAAATCATAGGCAAGAAACAACTTCAGTACAAAATCTGACACGCTCGGCCGCCATACAAATGAAATAACTTGTTTCTTCTATCCAAATCTAATTCTGTGCAAAATACCGTATAGAAGAAATCCTTAGAATAGCCGCCAAAGAATAAATTCAGATTTTAACTAAATAAATTCTGTGAAACAGGTAACCCGCTTTGCGCGTGCGGCAGCGGCGATGCGCCGGTCGACTGGGACGTGATCTGCGCCGCTTTCTGTTCCGACAAATACGAACTCAGAGGTAACACTGACATTTGGAAACTAATATAAGGGCTGTAGCATACCTGTTGAGAGGGGCAATGTTGGAATAAAACCCTAGCAGCAGCATCAGTCACCAGCAAAATAATTGAGATATCATGGGGACTCAAAATTGCTACGAAAAATCTATTACAAATCATCAGCCAACCTTTATGCTGAGGAATTGTGACATTCCTATTTTTGCAAGCCAGTCCCCTCTTTAAGCTTCTCTCATCCCACCTCCTGCCCCCCATCTCCCATCTCACCTGCCATCTGCTCTGCCTGCAGATATAGATGAAGAGGGACAGTGATTTGAAAACTATATATAGCGCGGAAACACCTATTATGATATATAAGCAAGCAGCTGTAAATTTTTAGTATGCAGTAGGGTGTCCGGGACTACTGAACCTTCCTTCTTAGATTATAGCTGCCTTCATCTACAATAATTTAGAATGAATAGGTGTTAAAATAACTCTTATTTCGACACAAACAAGGAATTATCATGTTCTAGCCTCCTTAGCACCCAATTGTCTCAACACTTGTTCCGAAAATATACAAAAAAGTAGGCTAAAAACCGTGTTCAGTATTTTGGACGTCGAATTAAGGGTTAATACTTGTCCATCTTCATAGGATGCCCAGCCTGCTCCGCGGACCTGACAACCAAGCTGTCCTCAGCTAGCCGCGTGGCCAGTCCCCTCGTGCTCACCACCACCGAGGGTTGGACGGCGTGGTGTAACGCTCAGTGCCGGCAGGGCCATGGCGGGGCCGCCTGCAATTGTGACAGAGCGCCGTTCCAGTAGATGGTAACCAATAGCAACCAACACAGGGGTCTTTCAGTCGAAATAATAGGTGGACCAAGTCCTCAACCACAGAGCAACCTTTTCAAGCGTAAACAGTAGGTGGTACCAATAGCAACCATGACAGAAGGCTTTCCAAGCCAGGATAGCAGGTCGTAACCAAGTCGTCAACTACACAGTAAAGTAACCTTTTCAAGCCTAAGCAGTGGATGGTAACTAGCCAACTATACAGCATTCGAAGCTCGAAGAGAAGGTGGTACCAATAGAAACCAAGACAGAGGGCTTTCCTAGCCCAAACAGAAGGTAACCAATAGTCCTTCCTTCAAAGCTCGAACCATAGCAACCAACACGGGGGTACTTTCTAAGCCCGAATATAAGTAGCTGATACTGAAAGGTTAATTTGCCGAGTGAATTGATACTTGCAGTGCCTCTTGACATCAACATTGAGTAATCGAAAGACCTACAAGCTAAAGTCATAATTTTAGAGCCATTCCGGAGCAGAATAATGCAGCAACATTCAAGACAAGGATTCATTTGTTATTATTTCATGTCATTATAATTCGGAATCGGTTTTTCTCCACATGAAGGTCTAATTCTAACTAACGCGTTATGATAAAAGCGGTGCGTTAATTAGAAATTGAACTGAAAATCAATTGAAACAAAACGACGCGTGAATAATTACTATGTAATGGAGAATGACCGAAATATAATTTTTATTTTATTTTATTTTTTATTTTATTGGTCCATTAATTTACACAGCATTACAGTAGGTACTAATGCACTGCGAAATACAGGAAGTACACTATAATATATACATACAAATAAGGTACCGTATATAATACAGGATCAGGATAGGCAAGACAATATTACTAACAAATAGAAAGGCCGGAGGCACTGAAACGTTATACCTACAAATAAAAATAGTTGGACATTAACATTAGCATAAAGTAAATTTAAACATGTAAAAACCTTAATAACTAACTGAGGATGGACGGTTGTCCATCGCCTCACATAAGCTTTTACATGCCTCGCAGACAAGCTTCCAATTATCAAAAAAGACATCGCAGTCAGGAGATGATTTTAGAAGTGCGTTGATGTAGTGCATAGCACGGACAAGCGGTGATTGTTTGTACGCCGCAGTGCGCGCTTTAGGAGCTGCAAGCAAGTCACGAACCCGAGGTCTAAAATTAAACTTTGACAGCGACAGAGCAGGGACGTGAAGGCGTACCATCTGCGATACTAGCTGAGGGCAGTCCGAGCTGCCATGTAATATCTTACACGTAATATTGTAACGTAATAATGCTGCACCGAATTGCTATAAAAATTATACAATTATACATAGTCATGCATGAGTCATGATCGAAATGAGTAAACGAAACGCCATGGCCACATCAAATGCACCATTTTGTTTTTGAGATTGAGGATATTGAGAATTGGTTTATTTTAATAATCTAAGTTTATCATTTATGCCAAAAAATCTAAAATAGTTTTGTTCAAAAATAAAGAGAAGTACTTAAGCAATTTTTAAAGTAAAGTTTATATCGGGAGCGTTCATTGGAGCTATGTGAAATATTTTTAATAAGTATTTAACGAAATGTACCTATAATACATTTACGTCGCTTTTAATTTAGTTATATTTAAAACGAATAAGGTGCATTGGGACGAGGACCATTAATTTGTATTTGTTTAATTATGAATAATTATGTTGCTATTTTATGAAATAAATATTTCATATTTGTATTAGAAGTCAAGAACTTAAATATAATTATTATTTATTCCTAAGTTCTGTGAAAATGTCATATACAAAATTATCATTTATTTCTAGTAAACCCGTTTTATGATCAATATTCGTTGACATATTTGAAATCTTATAATGTAGTTGAAAAATATAATAAGAAATTAATACCAATATAACCAATAGCGTAAGAATAACTTTAAGGAATATTCTATCATTTAGTTATACGATAATATTAATCAAAAATACTGTGTGAAAGACAATATAAATTAATAAATACGAAGAATAACGTAATAACACGTTTATTCATAATGTAACTTAGATGTTGTGTTATATTATTTTATTAAATGTTTACTTTCATTTTTTGTTTTTTATTTTGATTATTTTATGCGTTTGATCCTACCAGTCAATTAAGACGTTCCGTTGACTCCCTAAATTCTTCAATTTTAATAATTCGTAAATAACGGTTCAGCCGTGAGTAGATGTCGTTGTGTGTAGTCCGTATGATTACTGGTAAAAAGTATTTTATTTCATTTTCGTATAAACCTAAATATTTTAAATTAATTATTTAGTTTAAAGACACGTAAATTGTTTTCAATTTCTTAGTGTTGCAATAGGTTGAAAATATTTCTTTATAATTCACCTATATTGATAGCTGTGAAACACAATATATCACTCTTATTACTAAATTCTTTGCGTTGAAATAGCCACACAAAATTAACGTATTTTGTGTATTTGAGTACCTACTGAAAAAAACCAATTCGATTTGATTTACACCTGTATTTTTAGCGAGTTTTATTAAATACGTGTAAATCGTTTGAGTAAATGTACAATGACTAGAAACATAACTTAGCATTTTGTCAATAGACGTAGGTATAAGTAGGTGTCTAGATTAGGTACCAACATAGTTACTAAATTCATATTATACACATTCCTTATGTTAACATAATTAACTGATTTAAATACTCTCTCTCTCTCTTCAATCGTTTCCTCACTGCTGAGGATCGTGACTCCTTCTGATTCCGTCAACCAGTTGTCTCCATCGGTTACGCTCCGTTGCTTGGTGAAGTGCAGCACTGACTGATAAGTCCAGTTCCTCAGAAATCTGGTCGGACCACCTCTTAGAACTTCTGCCTCTAGGTCTCCTGCCTTCGATTTTCCCAGTCACCATTAGGCGTTCCAAGTTGTTAGTCTCTCTGCGTGCAACGTGGCCAAAGTATCGTACTATTCGTTGCAAGCAGGTAGTAGATAAGCGCGGTCTTTTTTCTATTTTTAGTTGCTGCAGGATAGAGATGTTTGTGCGGAAGGCTGTCCATGGTATCTGCAGCATACGGCGCCAGCACCACATCTCAAAGGCATCGATTCTCTGCCTGTCAGCAGCCTTGAAGGTCCAGGTTTCCGCGCCGTATAGGGCAATGGAAAAGACAAGGGTATTGACCAGATGTACTTTCGTCCGATGTGTTATATTCCGGTCCCTCCACACTTTGTTAAGCTGGGTCATCGCTGTCTTTGCCATACCAATTCGTCTGCGTATTTCAGGCTCGCTACTGCCCTTAGCTGTTATTAATGAGCCAAGATATTGAAATTGGTTTATGGTCTCGTAATCGTGTAGGATATCAGTGCGTTGGATAGATGCGAACCGGTCAATGACCATGAGCTTAGTCTTCGCTTTATTGATGGCCAATCCCATATCTAGACTAATGGTCTCCAGGCGATGCAAAAGCTCTGCCATTTCATTTTCCGATGATGCGAAAAGGGTGGTATCATCTGCATATCGGAGGTTAGATATAGTGACTCCACCTATTTTAATACCACCCTCCCAGTGCTCTAGCGTTTGACGAATGATGTACTCTCCATAAATGTTAAAAAGAATGGGAGAGATCACACATCCCTGACGAACACCCTTTTGGAATTTGAAACGGCTTGATGTTATGTCTCCTACCTTCACGGTGCCGTACCCTGACTCATACAGCTTACGGATTATCATTACGAGATGAGCCGGTACACCTGTCTCACAGAGGACCTGCCATAGTTTCTCCCACTTAACGCAGTCAAACGCCTTTTGGTAGTCGACAAAACACATGAAAGTTGGGGTATTATACGCATAGCACTTTTCTATTATGAGCCGAAGGTTTAGTATTTGCTCTCTTGTTCCTCTCTTGCTGGCATCAGATTTAAATACAATGTCTTAAAATAATTTATGACGGAAATCACCTAAGAAAAAAATATATGAAGCAATAAGCAAGCAAATAAACACTTCAATACTTACATTACATTACACCACAGATCATAAAATATACCTGTAATTTGTATTCAATGACACCACTTTTTTGACAACACTATTGGCAATGCAATCTTTTCATTTATGCATTATTTTATTTTCAGTCAAATGGTCTTAGTAGCAGCAAGTTTACGAGTACGCAACCACAGTAATTTGAAATTTCACAACCTACTATTTTTTACACTTAATAGAAAAAAGTATTTAGATCTAAAATTATACCCGACTTGGGTGAGTAGGAACGTAGGCAAACGCTATGTAGAACTACTTTATAAAACGTAATAGGCCGTGTAACTATTAATTACGAGTAGAGATGTAGAGTTAAGAAACGCAGCAAATATTACTTACAAGAACATTAAGAAAAAAACCGTTTTGTTTTAATCAGTGACTTATTATTTTTCTTATCACATAGAGAAGTTTTTGTTTATATTGTACTATTATCATTTTTAATACGTAATTATAATGTATATTTACCTTGTATTTGGATTCCACATTGAATTGATGTTTAAATGTCGTGTATATTTTTTTGAAGTTATAAATTTTAATAAAAAATATTGCTAGTTAAATAGTCTTCCAAATATAAATAAGTAATATTAAAATAAGGGATGAATGTGGAGTTGTATGGACGAGAGAATACATTTTGTATTTTGTTGAACCCCCGCGGCAGACCAAAGAAGCGATGGCTGGATGCCGTGAAGGCTGGCATGAGTGTAAACTGGCTTACAGTAGAAGATGGCCAGGATCGCGCAAAGTGGAGGAAATGTAGCAGGCAAGCGGACCCTGACCACGCCGGGATAACGCTCGGTAGAAGAAGAAGAAGTTGAACAACGTACTTAGTCACTTGGGTATTTTGCATAATTAAACTGTTTACAAATAGGTACATACATACACAAAGAATTACAGAATTGTTATGAATAATCACTTTTTTTTCTTTTATTATTTGTATCTATGTGTCTACACGTTCTTAAACATTTGCTGTTTTCAGACAGCAATTAGTGAATCTTGACATTCCAATTAGAGCTACCATGCCAATGTCGTTGTAAGGTCGGCTTTGATAATATGTATACGATTTTGATCCTTATGCCTTTGATATACGTTCCGAAATGTATACATTTTATTAGACGTGACTGTGTAAGTTGTATTCATGACAATTTTAAGTGCCATTAATCAATTGGCTCACTAGTGTAAATATACTAGTGAGTCCATTGAATAATAACGTCATATTTATGCGCTCAGACCATTTAAATATTATAATGTCAAAAATCGTAGCCCAATACATACCACAATTTAACAATTAATCTGCATTTGGTTTGATGTGCTAAAATGGGCTGAGTACCTAAATTACAGTCAACATTAGTAACTCTATAAGTTGTGTGAGTGAGTGTGTGAATGGATAGTTTTAGGACAACCAAGAATAATCACAACAAACAATATCACAAAGGTCTTCCAATAAATAAGGTTAGAAATAAGCTATATTTAAGTATTTCAACTTTAAGAGAACATATGATTCCATATCAAACGTATTATAATAAGTGTTAACTTGTGTGTAAGTATTATGTCAAATATTTTATCAATTTAATCCCAATTTTATACCTCAGTTGTACATACTTAGTCAGGCAAACAAGTTCTACTAAAAAGGCAAAATTCAGTGAACTTTGGCCCCTTTTTTGTAAGAGAACTTTTTATCCGACGGAAGTTACCAAATTTTAATTTTTTGAAAATATTTTTCACACGAAACTCTTTTGTTGTCTTCATTTTACGTAATATATGAAAGTGTTGTAGGTATTTAACCCTGTCAATAGTTTCCTTTTATATGAAATAAATTATAACATTACTTTCCGTTTTTTAGTATTTTAAAATAACATTATCTACACATTATAATTGATTTGTAAAATTATACAATCCATTTTAATTTAATTTGAAACCCATTAAAATCATCTATAATTTATAGATATACAAAATAAAGTTGTTATTGAATTATAATTTGTATATTAAATAATAATGTTAATAAATAAAGCGCGCATCAAGTACGTATGTAATTAAACGCACAAAGCCTTCTAAAATATATTAGAAGCTTATTGTTGAACATTTATTTCTTGTAGAAATGTTACCGCCATCTATTGCGGAGTAGTAGTACCTTAAAAGTTTTCGTGTAAAGTTGTGTCTGTATAAAACATAGTACTTATGTCGTAGGTAATGTAATATAACATATGCGTAAACCATACGATTTAGAAAAACAGTTACTTTATAATTAGGCATACGTAACCTGATTCCATACATTTTCTCTATACCTACCTATTTTTGGACTTATCGCTGTTTTAAGTTTATAATGTTATAATATTATAAATATATGTGTAGCTGCTTTACGAGTAGCTTGTGGTATTTTAGAAATATGACCCTAATATTATACCTACACTTTAGCACGAGCCAAATTAATAAATAATAGCAATTTTTCTAACACTCCCATTTTAATCGTAGCTTGTATGAAAAGTACCTAAATCGTACTGTACATAGAAAAATATGGGTATCAGTAGGTAACGCAATCCAACTTATTTAAAGTTTAGAATAAAGTGAATTTCAAAAGATTCATTTCTTGTGCAAGGCAGCTTAGACAATTAAACTCTTCTTCGAGTCTTATAATTCCTTACACTATTCAATGTCAGTAGTTCATTTAAAGTTGTAAGTTATAGAAAAAAAGAATAAATCAACTTTTACGCCAACGTTTTCCTGTTTCCTGCGTTATTCTTGATGAACTTACTAATGTATTTAAATGAATTACCATACTTACTATAGGTACACATTTAAAATGAAATGTGGTTGGACCTATGTGCAACATTGTTAACTTTACACAAAATGAATGTACTATTTCCCTAACAACCTCCAGCGTTACCGAGCAAAATAAAGTTGATCTAAAAGTTTATTGTCCCAGCAATTGAATGCGTAATATTTATATTATAAATCTCCCAGAATGTTACAAAAATAGTGGTTATTAGTTTAAAGGCCCCGAACGGTACGAATCTTGGATTAGGAAAAATAAGTTAAAAAAATGAAGCAAAAAGAAAACATTTTCTAGGGAGGTACATTATTTCCGATTGACTCCATACTAAAAAAAAGTAGTCGAGGGGCCGCACATAGTGTGCCACTAAGAGGGATAGACATAGTCACTTACTACTAAGACGAAAGTGCCACACAGGCACTTAGTGACGTATTCAACGCATTTGTCTGGCACTTACATTTAGCATCTAATGCACACACACACAAAAAATAGTGGCACAGTGATAAGGACGGACGATTATCGTTCCTTTTCACTTCCACTAGTAAAAAGTTTCATAAGACCATCCCTTTCGTTCTTGCTATTATTATAACGTTGTCAAATCCATATTAATCCTACATTCATGAGTTGAATGCATATTCTTCGTAATCTGAATAAGATACTGAATTGGCCTTAAAACGGGTTACCATTGTTTTTGGCACACTCCTCCGTATTACGTATTTAGCTGTAAGTAGTTTTAGTCATAGCTATCCGTGTTTAAGTATCTGTGATATTATTTCATTATTTTGTTTTAAATAATACTACAAGGAGAAGAGAGCAACGGCGAATTGTCCAAATGATGTATATTTTATTTCAAGGTTCTCATTGACGTTACAATAAGATATATATTTTTTCCAATTGAAAGAATGGTAAAATAACTTTGCAACATAAGTGTAAAAAGTCGAGAACCTATCATCTTACTACTCAGTATTATGAACTAAATGTCTCAAACAAAATACATTATTGGTCATGGACAATTCGACGTAGCTCTTTAAATGTTTGTTGAAAAACGCGCCATCTAGCATCGAGTAGCGGAAACGCGGCATCATGAAACATGAAAGCATTTTGTTGGCAAATTATTATATCATAAATCTGAGTGTTGTGTCGTTATTGTATTTAAAATTATGATTATACATTTAAATAAGTTACAGCTACGCTATCTCAAAATGTGTAGTATATAACTGTCTAATAAAAATTACCTCACAATCTGTTTTTATTTTTAGCTAATATTTTGTAGTACCTATTGTAATTATTTTCAAACATGTTTAGCAGTAGCAAAGTTGTGTACCTGCAACAAATAAATAATGAATATTATTTATGTTAAATAAGCCTAATGATTATAATGCCATCTAGTGACCAGTGCTAATGCAAAATTTAGGCATTACGAAGTTCTCGGTAAGTCTGAATATGCTGTTACTTGTACAGCCTGCCATCTTGTGGATTAAAATCGAAAGCATAAGCTTGTCATATACTGCAAGGATAAAGCAAATGCTGCCCTCTAAAGTGCCATCTAGTGTCTTAAAAAGCTTATACGACACATTGGCACGGCGTCGAAAAACTTACAGCTATTGTGCTGCCATCTACGGTTCCATTGACAGTTTATTGCAGTCTATTTTTAGATACAAGTACCTACTTACGTTCACAACTAGATGTCGTTAGCGACTGAATAAAAATGTTTTTAAACGGTTTTTATTAACTTCACCGCGTATCAACTGTCGTCGATGCTTCAAATCTTGTGATCGATTTTTCGGCCACTTCTACTGCACCAAACTTAATGAAATTTGGAACTCGTGTCAAGTCCCCATGACAATGCAATATTATAATATTTGTATCCTTGTACCCTCAAAGCCTGATGCTGCAGACGTACTGCCTATCTTAACCGAGAGTGTTAGACACGTGAAAATGAAAGTATAGCATGTTTGGCATAATCAAATACTAACAGCCTGATCTTGACTTCCAACTCCTCACTCCTGATGCTGCAGTACTGCCCACAATAACCGCAAGGTTTATCTTTTATCGATTTCTTGGTTTTAAAGAAGTTCTTTAGATATTAAGTAGAAACATGCGAATTTAATACTAACGTCCAACTCCTCAGATCTGATACTCCAGTGTTACTGCCTGCCACAACCGCTAGGTTTAGCGATCTGTAGATTTTGAAGTACGGTTTTAGACATTTGGTAGAAACATACGGATTTCATTATCATAATCATCATCATATCAGCCGAAAGACGTTCACTGGTCAATATAGGCCTCCCCCAAAGATTACCACAAGGACCGGACCTGTGCCACCCGCATCCAGTGACATCCGATATCGCAGAGAGACTCCTAGCATAGCCCTCTAGCCCTCTCCATTGCCCTTTGGGTGACATTGAGCATTCTTATAAGGCCCATTGTAAGCGAGCACGCGGTTTAGTACAGTAGGTCATCCCTAGTAACATACACTGATCAAAGACTTTCGTCTTCAAACCCTGCGGAATATTGGACGAAAAGATACAGACGGATTTAATACTGACTTCCAACTCCTCAAACCTGATGCTGCTGAGACACGTGTCATTTACAGCCATGTCGGGCCTGCGGCCCTCTGGCTGAAAGACTGACGGCGTGAGTGGATCGCGTAGCGTAGGGCGACCCGTCGGGCCTGCGGCCCTCCAGCTGATAGAGTGACAGCGTGAGTGGAGCACGTAGCGTAGGGCGACCCGTCGGGCCTGCGGCCCTCCAGCTGATAGAGTGACAGCGTGAGTGGATCGCGTAGCGTAGGGCGACCCGTCGGGCCTGCGGCCCTCCAGCTGATAGAGTGACAGCGTGAGTGGAGCACGTAGCGTAGGGCGACCCGTCGGGCCTGCGGCCCTCCAGCTGATAGAGTGACAGCGTGAGTGGATCGCGTAGCGTAGGGCGACCCGTTGGGCCTGCGGCCCTCCAGCTGATAGAGTGACAGCGTGAGTGGAGCGCGTAGCCTAGGACGACCCGTCGGGCCTTCGGCCCTCCAGCTGATAGAGTGACATCAGCGTGAGTGGATCGCGTAGCTTATCAGCATGACAGCTCTATCGAGTGATAGCGTAATTGGACCGCGTAGGGCGAGCCGTCGGGCCTGCGGCCCTCCACCTGATAGAGTGACAGCGTGAGTGGATCGTGAAGGGTGAGCCGTCGGGCCTGCGGCCCTCCAGCTGTTAGCGTGACAGCGTGAGTGGATCGCATAGCGTAGGGCGAGCCGTCGGGCCTTCGGCCCTCCAGGTGATAGAGTGACAGCGTGAGTTGATCGCGTAGGGCGAGCCGTCGGGCCTCGCTTTAAACTCGATTTTCTCAATAAACCAAATTGATTGATATATTCCTTATTGTCAGATCTCTGTTATCTAAGATATTGTATGAATAACACGTCCAGTTGAGACACTTCGGGCATTCAAACTGACATTTTTTTAGTGTCGTATTTCAAAAAATATCTATTCAGCAGCGATTCCCCTCTTCCCCGTTACACATAAAATATTGTCAATTACGTTTACACATGTTTGTGTCGTGATTAAAGCGCGAGAGTTAAACGCTAGCATCCCTAATTGTATTGCATATAACAAATAACATCCTTTGATCTAGAATAAGCTGCACTAAAAACTTGAAAATAAAATAAGTAAAAAAAGTTTTAAGTTAAAACGGTTTTAATTGCACCAAAAACTAGAAAATAAAAATTAATTGTTACTAACCGTAGAATCTACTTTTTGTAGATTAGTCACGTGAAACTATTATCACTGTAGTCTTCCCAAGTCGGATGCTGAAAGCCACGTTTAGCCTCTATGTCAGTGGATTAAGCGTATCCTAATCGGAAACGTTTACCAAACTAAAATAAAAACGTGGGGCGTTATTATGAAGAAACATACAAGTTCAAAATATGTAATTGTCGCTTTAATTTTGCAATGAATCATTCATCTGTTCCAACACTTCTACAGAGGTAAATAACTTTTATCAAGGCCAGAACAAAACTTATTACTCTATTGCTGTCTTGATTTCTATGTGTGTTCTTAAATAACTATAGTGACTTAATCACAATTGCGTACGCCCTACGTTTTTATTTCAGTTTGGTTAAAGTTTCCGATTAGGATACGCTTAATCCACTGACATAGAGGCTAAACGTGGCTTTCAGCATCCGACTTGGGAAGACTACAGTGATAATAGTTTCACGTGACTAATCTACAAAAAGTAGATTCTACGGTTAGTAACAATTAATTTTTATTTTCTAGTTTTTGGTGCAATTAAAACCGTTTAACTTAAAACTTTTTTTACTTATTTTATTTTTATTCATAACCACTCATGTGTTGTCAAAAACATACTAATTTTAAATTAAACCTTGAAAAGAAATTCTATATTTTCCATTACATTGATGACAGACGTCCTTTCGGATCGTCTCCACAGTTAAGGAGTTAAAGCATAAATGTAAACATGTCGATCCTCGACATCTATCGATAAAATAACTACTTTATGATGATGGTTCCTTGTTTAGGGTGCGGCTCCACTGACGCGGAGAGGAGCGGAGATGTGCAAAATTGGCCAATGAGACCGCATCAGTGTTTCGAATTTTGAATTTGAAGAATGTAATCTAATAGGTCAATTTTGCACATCTCCGCTCC
>JALPQI010014509.1:0-28733 GCA_025490895.1 Thaumatotibia leucotreta | reverse complement strand
AATATAATTCTGTCTCTTTCGCAAATTGGACAGATATTATGCCTAAATCATTAAAATGAGTTACCTAGTTAACTGCTGTTTTGACGTATTGCCAAAATTGGCAAAGGTAGAACAAGAAGCAAAGCTAAATTGATAAAGATGTCGGGTAGGGGAGACTGGGGTCAGTTGAAACGTTTTTCGAAAAAAAGACCGTAGTGTCTACATTTTTCATCAAATCCCGCTTGTGATAGGCTACGAATATTGATAATTTATCTGGGTTTAATGTTATTATGGTGATTTGTATCCACAGGTATCAGATAAGGGATCACAAGCGTTTTAGAAATACTCGAAAATTGTTTCGATTGACCCTGATTGCGGGTCAATTGAAACAACGAATGGGGTTAATTGAAACACCTACAAATATAATATTTATTTATTCCAATAATCATTTTTAATCCTTTTTTAATCATATTTAAATCACACAATCTCAGCCTTTGATTGTAAGAGGTAGTTTCTACCATTAACTTACTATAAAAGTTAGTATTTATTGATACTAAATTAACATTTTTTTTATATGGCACTTAATGCCTTATCATTAAGAATATGTAAGTAATAGTCTACAAATGTAATCAACATTTAATAAAGAGATACGAGTAACACTATATAATCAAAACCAGTCAGTCACAATTGCGACACAAATAATTAAGATCTCCATGTGCCCACCACACAGCAAATATAATTTTTACCATTAATTTAACATAACAAAACTTAGCAATTATTGCTTTAAATTAAAACAATATTCATGTGGCACTTCTTAGTAGTCTTAGAAGTTAATATAATTAAATAATGAGATCAACTATTAAGTACTAACGTACAGATATGCCCAATATCAAATAAACAGAGATCAATGATTAACAACAGATCTTAAAAAACAAACTCCGTAAAATCAGTCAGATATACAATTGTGACACAAGTAATTAAGCTCTCCAGGTGTGCAAGCCTCATGTGCCCACTGCTTACATCCTGAACACTGCAGCCAGTCTTCTCCTGGCCTGCTTTTCTCAAAACTTTCTGTGCAAACGAGACAAAAACAATCATCAGATTCATCTTCAGATGAAGTCAACTCTTTAGTTTGCTTAGATTTTTTACCCTTTCCTTTATTTTTTTTATTCAAGTTCCTTTTCACACTCTTTGCCTGTTTTTTCTGAGTTTTCTTCTCTGATTCTTTCCTAATTTCTTCTTTTTCGGGAGTGTCCGTGTAGATGGTTGATTTCCTTTTCCTCCTATTGGCTGCCGGCATCTTCCTTGGTGGAGCAACTGGAAAAGGCCTTGCTGATTCCGGTGAGAAAACTGTTGATTGGCTTGTAGATGGCTGACATAGATCAACAACAGGATCGAGAGTCCTTGGGGGCGTACTAGATTGGTCCGTCGCATTTGAATGTACTGCTGTAATGGACTCTGTATTCATGCTTGAAACTTGGCTGTTAGTGACACTTGTTGATGATCTAATAGAAATGGATTCCTGATTTTGGTCTGGAGTAGATGAACCTGCATTGCTAGATGTTGGTATCTCAATAGACACAGGATTTGATTCCTGTGTGTCATTTGGGTTTGGGCGGTCTGTTACGAAAGAAGGTGCGAAGTCTAGATCCGTGAAAATATTTCTATTAAATGGGGAAATTCCGGTTGCTTGAAACCCAGCTTGAATATTTCTGGAAGTGAAGGCTAGTGGCATAGCAGTAGCTGTAATGCCTGGAATGTCATAAATGCTCATTGTCTTCGCCGGGTTGTTCCGCATCCATGCATCACAGCTGGTGTTTATTGCTTTCTTAAATGGACCAAAGCATGATCTGTCCAGTGGTTGCAGTTTATGCGAGCAGTGGGGCGGAAAAGATAATAAAACGATTCCGTTATTTTTGCAATAGTCTAGACAATCAATGTGTATATGAGATGAGTGGTTATCTAAAACCAGCAGTACTGGACGGGACTTCGAAGGGTTGGCATGTTTTTTAAAATGTGTTAAAAACTGCAGGAAGCCTGAATCTTGCATCCACCCTGAAGGATTAGCAGTGCCCGTAGAACCTATAGGACCGTCTCTCAAAAAATGGTCTTGGAACCGGACGCGAGGAAAAACAAAAAATGGAGGAATCACATTACCTATAGCATTTACTGCAAAAGCTATCGTCACAAGTGTTCCACGTTCAGCTGATGTCACCGATCCAACTTGTTTTGTTCCTCGCCTGGCCACAATTCTGTCTGGTTTTTGGACGGTTGTCACTCCTGTCTCGTCGACATTATAGATATCCTGTGGCTCAAATTTATGACGGTCCATAACCGTTTGCAAATTATCGAAAAATGCCTCAACATTTGTACGATTGAAGCTCGTGGCTCGGGATAAACTTGTGGCTTGAGCAGCTCTTACAGATAATTGGGGATTTCTGGCCATAAAGGCTAAAAACCAGTCTTCTCCTGCTATCTCATTCTCATCCCAAGATCGAGGCCTTGCCAAGTTGTATGATTTTGTTAGTTCGTATGCCAGTTTCTTTACTTCGTTTTTGGGGAGGCCGAAGTATATATCAGCACATCTTATTAGATATTTCGACAACTCCCTTTCCTGGGCTTCAGAAAATACTTTGTTATGGGGAGAATAACCCATCTTTACAGATTCTGAGGATTCGTCATTGCAACTGTCTCGTTTCTTTTTGTATCTGAACAATGACGTTAAATTAACTTCATATTTTTCGGCCGCTTGTCTAAGAGTTATTCCCTTGGATTTGATCTCTTCGTAAGCTTTTTTATATAATTCTATACTACATTGTCCGCGATTCGTAGTTTTTGGACGGTTTCGCGGCATCTAAAACCAAAATTAAACCATATTGCAAAAAACGCTTAAAATTACATACAAGGGTCAATTGAAACATGTTTCAATTGACCCGGTAAATTTTGTTTCAATTGACCCTAGAACGTGTTGGTGAATATTTAAAATCGTAGAAAAATAACGGTACACGGTAGGCATATATAAACCACTGCAAATTTAACTAGAATAACCGTATAAACAGAAGTTTAAATAGTATTAAAGTACTACCAATAGATTTTGATAAGTAAACAAAACAAAAACATCAAAAATACTTACTTTTTGTTCCGAAAAAGCAATACACTAGCGTAATAACGTCCAACAGTCACAGAGCCGCGGCAAGCACTGGCCCACAGGTTCTGACACGAATGCCGATCCCTTCCCCCTCAGGCGCCTCCCCGCTAACGCTACTCGTTTCGTAGTTATTGCACTTGTTTCTATTGACCCGTGTTTCAATTGACCCCAGTCTCCCCTACTCGGCGGTGCCGCAATAAATAGTTCTAGTAATAATTATATTGAAGTAGGTATTATTAAACAGCGATTACAATGGGATTTGAAAATACTGTTGACACAACAGTATATAAGTCAATCTAGAATAAGAGTGGCCAAATAAGATATACATATACACTTTATTTTTGAAATTTTATTCTATACATAACACAAAAAATATAAAGTATCACTGGTTAAATAAAATTATTTTGGGTCGGCAATTACACATGGAAAATAATCAGACAAATATCCACCTCCAGTAGCATCGCAGATGCCAACCCTTTTCATCGCATTTTTCATCACTTTTTCACACTTTTCAGGCGTTATTCCAGTGATCGTGGTTCGAGTATTTTGTTTTAATTGCTAAAGGTTCGTTGGCCAATTAGAAAAGACAAATCCTTTTAAATGACCCCTCAGAAAAAAAATCAGGAGCTGTCAAATCAAGCGATCTTGGGGGCCGGTTAATGTCACCTTTTTATCACACTTGCTGTCTAAGCGCGCCATGCATGCATAGCGGGAGTAATAGAAAATTGAAATTCCCTAGGGAGTAATAGAAACGTCAGTACGTCATTTAATAATATTTTGTCTTAAAACTATTTTTTTTGAAAGAGAAATTCTGAAACTATAAGACATACTAAGTAGTATTTGTTTTTAGGGACCATAATTATCTGTCATCGATTTTGATAAAAAAAACTGCATTTATACATTAGAAAAAAACGTGTTGAATATGTGAAAACAATGTATTTTATTCATTTTAAACATCTTGCTTCTTAGGGGATATGGTTCCTAAAAACAAATACTACTATTTACTGCTTAAAACCTACACAATGGATATCCGAATAGAAATAGTGCAGATAAGTTTATTTTACTGACTGATTTTAATGAGCCACCCTGTATTTTAGTAAAGCAACAATAGCATAAACATATACATATAATATCATATACAATGTATAATATCACTGTTACTGATGTCAAGCCTCCGCAGGCTACGTCTACCGCTTACTATCGAACGGTCCGTGTGCTTGTTTGCCACCAACATAATAATTAATTATCACTAAGAATACACGTGCGAAAAGGAAATTCGTAGCACGTGTAGATTAAAAGCACTCCCTTCGGTCGTGCTTTAATTTATCTCCACTCGTTCCACTCCACTTAATTTTTTTCGCACTTGTATCGTAATTTGCTATTTTACTTTCGAAAAGTCGTTACAATTGTCACAAGGTTTAGAACGATTTTCGTAAATTCTTGATATGAGGTTCGACCTTTGTTGGAATTTCGCCGGGTATTTATTGTTGCTAAAAGTTCTTGCAATATATTTGAAACACAAACGACCACACGGCCCGTCTAATAATAAGTGGTAACCGTAGCCCATGGACGCCTGCAATGGGAGAAACAGTCAATTTACAATTCTCGAACTTGTCACCGTGGTAAAATAGGCTCCGCAAATGACTTTTAGGTATTCTGTTCACCCTTTATACTCTTTTACTTTCGTTCAAATGAATCATTTCCTAGCTTTACGATTTTATTTACTTATCCCATATTAATATGATTACATCAATAAAAAATCAAAATTGAATTTATGTATTTTTCGATAATGATGCTTGAAAACTTCTCTTTTATCTAGGAAACTCATTTACTCACCCACAACAGTGCCGTCAAAATCATCTTTGACATTGACAACTTAAAGTAGTAGTAGTGACAACATAGTAACAAATTAAAATAAACTATGTGATGCAGACTTAAGGTATGTTTCCTATAAATGTTCCGATCTTTATGATCATCCTGGCTGCTTCGATATCTTTGAGTCATGTTCGTTCCGATATCTTTACCTACTTGTACGTTACGAATTTATTGAAAAGTGACTGCCCCTAAATTTATGACCAATTACACGCTCCCAAATCATTGCCCTTTTCTCACGTAACGAATTTATTGAAATTTTACGTTGCTTCGATTTATTTGGGGACCTCGACCGCTACCATATATCTAATGGCGACTGTACAGGTAAATTCACTAAATCTGGCACGAATGGAATGAATGAAATGAATGACATCTATCATTGTGTGTATGCAGGCGTCGTATACCAAACCTGTATCTACTGTAATTTTGACATCCACACATAGATACTTTCTGTCACTGACTCGAGCCATTCGTGCCAGCTTTCGTGAATTTACCTTTAACACTCTGTATTAAATCGAAATAGTCTTTATTCTAATAAATGATTCCCATGTTCCAGTGGTCCCTGTATCGGTGGCTATTATGACCCCGATCCCAATGACCTGTATCTACATCTACCAGAAGCTGAAGGCTTGGTGAGTTATTTTTTATATCGTTTGAGTTTGAGTTCTTGCCCTTATGTCAATAATGAGTTTATTTTAATATTTTCTTATTTAAAATTAATTTATATTACTATTCTTACTGACTTGTGGAAAAATATAGATTAACATTTTCGATAGATTTTTTTAAGTAGATAATTTAAGATTTTTATTAATACGGGAGATATGTAGTGATTTGTTAAATTATTTTATTATAAATATTTTATAAAAGGGGCAAATACTTTTGTTACAGTAAATTGCGGAGATTTTTTTACAAAATTATTCACAAAACATTTTCTTTATTTTCCATATAAACATATCATCGCCACCATTACACCATACGAAATTGCGATTTTAGTATGGGAGGTATGTCCACAGAAATACAATATTTGTCTTCTCTAACAATTGTGAGTTTCTCATGCGAAAGATACCTAAATACTGTTGTCAATATGTTGTCTTACTGCATACCTATACGACCGGGTGGTGACGAAAGTAAGAATACATTTGTCACCACCCCAAATCTTCCCACGGCACGGGTGTCGTAGGAGTCGAGTATGGGATTGAAGTGTGACTAAAGAAATAAATACTGTTGTCAATATGTTGTCTTTGGCAAGGAGTGAAAGCCATGCATGCGGAAAAAAAAAAATGTTGTCTTATTGCATACCTATATGACCGGGTGGTGACGACAGTAAGAATACATTTGTCACCACCCCAAATCTTCCCACGGGTGTCGTAGGAGTCGAGTATGGGATTGAAGTGTCACTAAAAAAACTTCGATTATGGGCGGTAGCAACATCATAATAGTGAACACACACTAATGCGATCGTCAACCCTCTTGCCCAGCGTGGCGATTATGGGCATTTACCTCCTAATGCGTTCATACGCATAGTTAATAGGAGAAGTCTACATTCAGCAGTAGACTGAAAGACTGATAGATATGTTATTAGCACCATATTGACAGTTTCAAGGTACCTTTTTCATGAGAATGACACGAATCGGGAATTGGTGACGGTCATATTCTTCATTTATTAACGCTTCTCACTTCTGCACTACGCTTTCACTAAGGTTGCAAGCTGTCAATAATGAAAATAATTGACAGTATTTATTGACAGTCTGCAGCCTTTGACATTTTTGGTTTTGTTTTGCACCCTAGAATAACTGTTGTAGCTTTTGTGTGTGACCCAGTTTTGTTCTTCAGTTATCTATTTTTCAGGGGTCTTAATGCATGGCTTAAATGCCTAATGACTTTATTAAGTGATTACGATTTTATTATCAAGATATCTTTAATGCATGTTCAAACACTTTAGATATTTCGAAAAGCGACACGACAGTGTTATTTAATTTAATAGTACATGTTTAAATATTAAAGCCTTCTTCGAAATATAATCTGGCATATTCCGTCAGTAGAAAAAAAAGTTATTTAAAATTAAGTCCATCATGACAGACAGTCGTAAATACTGCGAGAATCGTAAAAATACTGCGAAAATATGACCAGTATATTCTCGCAGTATTCTTACGATTCTTATACCGACCGAACTTATACGACCGTTATACAGGGTGTTCCACGAGCCACTGAAAACCTTGAACGGGGTGCTAATAAGTAGATACCGTTGGCTATGGTTGCTAATTTAGGGAGATTAGCATGCAAGTTACCGACCCTTTAAAAACCAATCCATTCGTTTTTTCGTTAAACCCCAAAATGTGTACGTGGGAAATCTTTGTATCTTCAGTGACAAGACTGACTATAATCAAAATCTCGATAGCTATAAATGCGGATTATTCTACTGACAAGTCAATTTGCCACATTATCGAAAACTTCCTCAAAAAGTTATTATCAAAAGGGGCAACTGAAACGTCTGAAACACTTCATATTCTTATGAAAAAAATCTCCCCTTTGAAAGTGGAACATATGTTTCACTTATTAAATTTGACTACATTTACACAATAAAATACTAACAATTTTTTTTTTCAGCTATGTCGACCGAAACAAGCACAAAAAAATCGTTGAACACGACGCAACTCCCAGCAGTGAGGCGCCTCAGCCAATCAACGGTGTCGCAACCATTGATGTCGAAAAATAAGGACATTCCGGCCTAAGGCCAGGTCTCGCGCTTTACCACTATAAGGGGGTGAATGAACGAATGAATTGAATGAATACTAAGTAGCTTAGAAAAAAAAACTCACAGCTGTCTTGACACGGGAAACAAGTGAACATAGGTTTCTAGAGCGTAGGAAGTCAATTGCAAAGCATTTTTTACGCTTTTGCTTGGTCGAGGAGCAAGGTGAATTTGTCAATGTAGAAGTTTCTTAAAATAATTTAAAGCAATTACAAATTAATTCTGATGATATGTTGATGTATGTTATATATGTGTTCGCGTACCTCGTAATTTGCAAGCATTGTAGTTGTTGATTTTATGCATTTAAGTCGAAACGCTAGAATGCACTGCTGTATGAGTGGGCTGTTAAATACTGTAATGTGACTTTTACTCTACATTACTGAAAAAAAAAGTACGCCATTTTCAGCAAAAATACTTAGCCGTGTTAAAG
The DNA here is from genome assembly GCA_025490895.1 of Thaumatotibia leucotreta. Taxonomy (NCBI): domain Eukaryota; kingdom Metazoa; phylum Arthropoda; class Insecta; order Lepidoptera; family Tortricidae; genus Thaumatotibia; species Thaumatotibia leucotreta. The sequence goes on along the minus strand of JALPQI010014509.1, from coordinate 20,552 downwards.
AAAACTTAAAAAACATATCGTAAACCGCAGTCTATATTAGAATGACCAATCACAAACTAGGATCAAATCGTTCATTCAAATTTCGTCATTCGTTCATCTCACCGCCGCGCTGGCAGATCTCGGCGTGGTAAAGCGTCACAGTCAAAATTCAATGTTGCCAGCCTAGAAAAAGTGACAAGTATTTTTGAGATCTGGTTTTGCCGTATAATTAAGTAACTAATATTTTTGGAGGAAAACAGTTTAAATTTTCGACACATGTTTTTGGTGCTCAATTTTTTTTGGAATCAAAGTTTAAACTTAGCGTTGTTTAACGCATTTTTAGCATGAGGCCTTCATATGTTTTGGCCGTGCTAATATTTATTTGAATGACATTCCTACTTGTCATTATTTTGGAAATCACCTATAAAATTGTACGTCACTTTTATTTTCAAGCACTATAAGATCTGGGCGAGGTTTTAACAATTTAGTTAGACACTTTGTTTACTTTTACCACATTTAGTTTTGCTTGTTGCCACGTTGTGTTTAATTACCTTAAATTGTCCATTGTCCAATTGAGTTTCTATGTATAGTGTAGAAAGATTAATTTTGAGTGTATTTTTACATTTTGAATAGTATGTAACAATAAATGTTTTATTACTTGAGATCTAAAGTGTGATGTTGCTTATTACAATAGTCTACATTAATACAAGTCATACAACGTGGTATTTTTTTGCTTTTAAACTTTTTAGAATGTTTTGTCAGTATAGTTGTCAGGGTGAATTATGAGCAAGCAGGAATAACTTATTAATCAAAAAACTACATTGATCAAATAAAATCAATATATCAATAATTTATTAATTTTATTAAGTACCCAAGAGAACAAAAATAGAATATTGATTAAATAATGGATTTCATTCGTACTTTATATAAATTTGCTTATTTCGCACTATAGTACTTCTGTACTGATTTTTAAGGCCTCTAGGGTTACAACCGGCCGTATGCTCGTTTATAACCATCACAAAGTAAAAGCCTGCTCATAATTTGTCCCGCCAGCATGTCGGATTTCACATGACTCGTTTTATAGGTGAAACAGATGTGGAAGGCTGCTATGGCATGAACAGTATTTGTTAAGTTATTGAGAACAATTTAAGTATGTTAAGAATTAAATACAAGTTTTTTATTTATTTGGTGGTTTTATTTCAAGTCGCAGCTTAAATTATACAGTGAAATACTTTGTAAGAGCCAAAGTATGCAAATAGTTTTATAGGTACAGGTAAATTTTTTTTTTTTTTTTTCCTTTTCACGCATCATATTTGCGCGTAGTGGCTCTCTTCTACAGGTAAATTCAATAAAGCTGGCACGAATGAATCGAGTATGTGACAAAAAGTATCTATGTGTGGCTGTCAAAATGACAGATACCTACAGCTTATCATTCATTTAATTCATTCCATTAGTGCTAGCTTTGGTGAATCAACCTATACACCATGTGTTTACTATCGTGTTCAGAACTGTTTGGCCATTTTGACTACCACGAAGTATTGGCGCTAGCACAAATAAACATAAATGCGCATAAATGGTCACCTATACGCTGTCCAATCCGCTTGTCAGTAAAAATGGCAGCAAATAAATTTTTTCTATAGTCAACCAACTCTTCCCGCCTACATTTCTAAATTTGCCGTCTTTTTCTACTGAAAAGCTGAACAAGTTGGACAAAATATAATTGTGTTGGCAAAGGACTTACATCAAAGAGAATATAATCACTGTTCTAACCTACATAAAGTATATGCAGCAGAATAAAAAAAACTTAATTCGACACTCAAACACCTGTCACAATGCATGACCATCCGTCTCACAACAAAATGTCAACAGCGTCAAACAACACCAAAACCAAAATGGGCACGAAACAGCCCATAACATAAAACCTTACAATGTCTGCAATGTAACCAATCCGCCGCCGACCAATACCAAACCGAACGAAATGGGTACCGCAAGTCTACATAAGCATTTACAAACACTATTCCAAATCAAAGGATGAAACGAGCCTCCGTAAATACCAATCCAATAATGTATCAAGTATATAATCTAGTTCAATTGTAACTACTCACTTACAGTAATGTATTGCCACTGCGAATTAATGAAGCTCACGTAAGATTAGGCAACAATTCTAAGTATAAAACCAAGTCTAATAATGTCACAAAGAAGTAAGTCTTATGAAAAAGCAGTATACTCAGAACTTTCAGTAATGTATTGCTACTGAACTAATGAAATTCACGTAAAATTGAGCTACTATTATTAAAACACAAATCTACTAATTCAAACAATGTATCGAGTAATACGAGCCTAATTAAAAAGGACTTCTCACACCACTTTCAGTAACGTATTGCCACTGTGAACTAATGAAATTCACGTAAAATTAAGCAACAATTCTTAAAAGACAAACCTACCAATTCAAACAATGTATCGAGTAATGCGAGCCTAATTAAAAAGAAGTTTACCTACACAGAACTTTCAGTAATGTCTTGCCACTGAAGTAATAAATCCCGCGTCAAATTAAGAAATTCTTAAAAGCTCTAGTATCGTTCCACTCCACTTTTGCCACGATGGGTAAACCAAAGCGTGATCCACCAACCCCGACGTTTCCCTACAAGATATCGAAGCGGCTGAATCTGATGAGTGTTCCACGGCCCACGTTCACGGTTTCTGATGAAGGCATGCCGGGGTATACCCCTGGAGGGATTAGGATGTCAGCGCTCCGGGGAAAGGTTACAGAGCGGGTCAATGAAGCGGCTTTTCCGTATTTGCGGTAAGTTGGTAGGTAAAAAGCCGAAAATTATCAGGCGAATAAAGCCTTCTATATGTCTCACTCTGACATGTATCTAACAAGTGTAACATAGATAGCATGACGCCAAATAGTTTTGCGGCAAGTAGGTATAGCTATTTTTGTGAGTACAGTCAAGGGCATTAATATATATACACTTCTCCATACTGATCCCTTACAGATATATACATATACAGATGTGTCTATATATTAATGCACTCGACTGTACCTGCATTCAGACTCCGATATAAGTGGTTAATATTAATACCAATCAATGTACACGTTTTAGCTAAAAAAAAATGTAGGTAAATATATTGAATTATTAGTAGGTACTGTGGGAATGTCTAGGCACACCTCGGATAGTGGCTATAAAATGTTGGTGCTCATAAAACGCGTTGGTAGGTACCCGTAAAGTCTAAGCGCCTGTAAGTGCACGCGTGCCATTCTGTTGTGGATGAGATAAGATATTCCAGTGTATCTCATCTGACTGGAGGGACCGCACTTTCCGTGGGAGGGTCATACAGCGTTCGCGAAAACGGTCGTCTTTCCTGTAGACATTGCGAAAGTTAACGGTTCTGGGTCATACAATTTTTTTTTTATTATTATTAGTTTTGACCACATAATTCTTAAGAACCAGAAGCCACCTATCGACTTGTATTCGTACAACAAGAAAATTTGGGTTCTAGAGACCTTAACTTTCATATGTCCACACTTCCACAGCAAAGATATGTAACCTACCTCATACAAAAAAAAATCTGTATTGTACCCGGGAGGCAGGGGGTGTCCATAATTTACGGTAGTACTAAGTATTTATTATACTCTGATCTAGGTATATCTATCAGTCGTCCTCAAATAAGCGTGGGTAAAACCGATTGTTAAGGCAAACGCAACGCTTGCAAGCCTCGCGCACGTGTACTTTGATATTTCATACGATACATCGCGCTCGCCGCATGCCACGCACACGCGGGTGGTCGTTAGGCTTTTAGGGTCTTGTCCATTAATCACGTCATACGATTTTGGCTTATTTTAGACCCCCCTATCCCCCATGGTGATATTTGGTGATATTCCCCCCCCCCCCCCCCCTCATAGCCAATATGACGTGTAATTTTGTAACTTAAGAAGTAGTCCTTTTAATAACACTTCAATTAATGTACTTTATTTAGCACACGTGATGGGAAAAAACTTTTTTGCCAACTACGAGGTAAATATCCGCGAAGTTTTAAAACTCAGTTCAGGATTTGACTTCTGATTATGTTTTAAAAAAAGTATGCTGTTCAGCAGAGAGTGACAAAAAATTACACGTGATTTGTCCGATGACACTATGGTGATAGTTGGTGATTTTTTTTACCACCCCCCCTCCCCCTATATAGTACGACGTGATTAATGGACAAGCCCTAGGTACTGTACATGCGTGATTATCCCACGCTATGATCTCTGGCTAATAATCCCTAAATACTTCCAGCCGTCTCATCCTAACAAAACGCATGTACAAGCACATGTTCCCAACCGAACGGATCGAAAAAATCGACCGCATGATAGAACTATCCAACAGCACAGCTTATTCCAAGCTAGCTGGGTGCGTTATCGACCTCAAGACCAAAGATAAGAAGGAAACGAAGAAGAAGAGAGGGTGGAGCGAGACAGAGTGGAAGAAGCATATGGATTATATCTCGCAGATTGCGAACCCTCGAAGGGACTTTACTGTCGAGGTGCCTAGGGTGAGTGGAATTTTATGTTGTGTACGTTCAGCGATTCTATCAGGAACATTGTAGGTAAAACGAAAGGTTCCAATTGATTAATTGTCAAAGTTGTTCCCTCTCCCCACTTTTTTTTAATTGGAAATTTTAAAATGATTTCCGCTCTAAGTCGCAAGCTCTTTCGAGTCTCTTCTCTCTATATTGGTACAGTCAAAGGCAAAATAAAATGTATTTTCGTCACACTTGCTGTCTAAGCGCGCCATTGCTTGAATGCATAGCGGGAGTAATAGAAATGTCAGTACGTCATTTAATTATTTTTTGTCTTAAAATTTTTTTTGTCGGCAAGTGTGATGATTAACATTTTATGAATCACGGTCGGTAAGCGGAATACTTACCTCCCTTGATGCCCAATACCTATACCAATAAAGGTGAATCAACTTTTTTCGGTCTGTTATTTATTAGGTTATTTCCATGATTACGGTCTCCTGAGTAACCCTGGTTTTATGCAAAATTATGTTACTTAAATCATGAAAATAACGGACCGAAAAGTTGATTTACCCATTAAAATGCTCAAAAATATGTTCTAATGCACTTTAATTCTGTGCAATAAGAACGTCATATCGATTCTTTCGATAGGTACATATTTTTGCACTTGACTGTCATAGAGGCAGTCCAGCCGTGGACTGATATATGTGTCATGTGGTATTATTGCTTTCAGCGCGGTGAGAGGCGTAAGTTGGAACTGCTGATACCGCGCATTAACATCATGGCGCTGATGCCAGAGTTCAAGGTCTACCGCCGACCCTCGCAGGAAGACAATTACAGGGACCCCACCAAGGTGAATACAGCTTGTATCTTAAAGCTAATAATGGATCCAGTAAGTCATGTGGTCATGTCGCCGTGTGGTGACGGCAGTAAGAATACATTTGTCACCACCCCAATTCGTCCTGCGCGTGTCGTAAGAGTCGACTAAGGGATTGAAGTGTCACTGACCATTATTTAATAAACGATTGGTGATGGGCAGCAGCATCATCATAGTCGACGCATTACTGCGATCGCCAATCCGCTTGCCCAGCGTGGCGAATATGGGCATTTACCTCCTAATGCGTATATACGCATAGTTGATAGGAGAGGCCTATGTCCAGCAGTGGACTGAGACAGGCTGATGACAAATAATGGAGCCAGTAAGTATAACATAACCCCCTTATTCATAAACGTCTCCTAACTAAAATCGCTAAATATCGTTTGTCCCTTTCGAACTTATCAATATGTCTATAAGACCAAAAGGGACATACAATACTTAACCGCTTGTTAATTTAAAGGTGTTTATAAAATGAATAAGGGGGTAAGTTTTTATCAATTTGCAGTCGTACAAATGTTATATTTGATTTGTAACTATTGTCCATTTAAAACACTCCATTCGGTCGTGTTTTAATTTATCGCCACACGTTTCGTACATTTCTTTGCACTGCACTTGTATTGTAATGTTTACAATGATGTACTATTTCGAGTGGGCAACGTTAACCCTTAGACAATTTGACAGCTCTGCTAAAGAATTCAATTTCGAACCTCACGTGCCCCTCTAAAAGGTTTTCGGAAGTTCAAGTTTCAGAAGAGTTGGAAAATGTTTCAAACAGAGGCACCATAAAATAATATTGCAACCAATTATTTGTATTTATTTATTTGCATCCTAATGAGTGTTAATAAAACTTTTTCATTTTCCTCAGGTACCACCAAACGCTCTGAGATATATCATATCAGAAAGAGTCAAAAAACTAGCTAAACCCAAAGAATTACAAACTGGCGACTGAAAGACCTTGGAAATAAGGCTGAAAATACAATAAAGGATTACAAGAACTTAAGATGACTGAACTCATAGAAATTTTCGATAATTTGAACCAACTATCTGAATAGCAACTTGAAACTTCAAGTGATACAATCGAGAGACTTGTGAAAACCAAATGTTAAGAAATTTAATATAGTCCGTAAACATGAGCAAATCACATACCTGTCTATTCTCTAGTATTCCGAATATCAGAATAAGGAAGATACTATGTGGATATTTCGCGATCTAGTCAGTGTACCGACCTTCGCTACCTTAAACTATAGGAAATAGAGACGATAATACAAAGCACGTATTAAACTGACAACGTGCCAATAATGAATTACAATAAAGAAGATTCGCCAACCCGGGATACAGACTGGGAAAATCATTCCCTAACTTAAGATCTATGAAATAGAGTTCAAAATAATACTGTGAATTCAAAAGCATTTAGAATTATCTTTAAACAGAGGTAAATTATCACTTCCTTATAGAAAATACACTTCGTTTAACGCTAAATACGATAAAAGCTTTCTGCTAAGATTTTTTTTCAAGACTGTAAGTAAGATCAATACGATCTGGATTCTTCAAAATCATGAATTTAAATACTGGGAATACTTTCAGAGATCAACTAACAAATGAACCTATGTTATGGATTCCGTTTTCAGCCTATAAGGTAACTGATAACAGCGAAGAAATAGAAATACCTGGAAACGAACCAATTTCTAAACAAGTATCAATAAAACAAAAGTACAATATTTATTTCGTTTTATTTACCTATTATTTACATGGTAACTGATTTCAATACTTAAACAATACTGGAGTTAATAATTTCATCCGGATGTTAGATTCGACAGATCACGATTACAAATTCATAAATAAATATAAATAAATTACCCTTATAACTATTGCCTCTATTCACGGGAATTGTACTACTTAATTTGAAAAAGATTGTTCTTTTAAGTCACAATTTTTGACTTATATCGCCCAGCTAAGACAAAAATGGTCAGTTAATTAGGGAAATGGTATATCTGTGTATTCGCCAAAACTCATTTTACTTTAACCCTTAACCTTTTTGGCGCCACGACAAATACAAATACTGTCACTCACACACCACGTCAAAAAAATGTAAAAACTGAAATTGAATTTTACACACGCGTGTAGGTCTATATTGCTCTGTGGATCAAGGCTTATATATCGGTCTTTGGCGTAGAACCTGCGATGCCAATATATCAGTCGTTTTAAGGTTAAACAGGGTAAAAATGACAATGAAATGTCAGTCTTCCTTGTTGAAAATAGAATTACAGTTTGCCGCACGTGGTAAATATATCGCCTGTGCCCTGCGACCATATATAACATGGACGTCTAACGCCAGCTCAAAAATGCCCCCAGACACAGTTGTTCAATTGTGCCAAGATGGGCAGGACATAGAGCTTTTTGTGACACCGTGCATATTTCGGCGCAACATCTTTGACAAATGTTTATAGAATAAAGCCAATCAAAACTTTGATGGACCAATCACAACTATTTCTAAATGGCGCTTTATGTTTTTATAGATTGACATTGAAACTCATTGCCATGATACATTGAAGAGGGGGTGACATTTGTCAACTAAAATTCAGGACCGATTTAGAAAGGCAATTTAGTATGGCGTGGGGCTGCCATGTTTTATTTGTTCGTAGCCTGTGCCTGTTTAAGGGTTAATTACTATGTTCAGCAGTGAACGTCTTTCGGCTGATATAATTTCAAACCATTTCCCTATTGACTCTGTCCCATCTGGGTATCGTTGGGGTGGTAAATGATGGTAGAATTACTGTGGCGGCGGCGTGAGACTGTGGATGATGGCATAGGTGAAGTCTTTGGTGGTGGACTGTCCGCCGAGGTCCTTTGTTCGTACCTTGCCGTCGACGAGCACTCTGGAAATACGGTAGACCTTATTGGGTGTCGGTTGCAAAAATTGGCCAATTACGTGTACATTTCGGGTGGTTATAATTTTTTTTGTAGTTGATTCAGATTTTTGTCATACAGTATCATATCAAGATTTCTTACCTAATGAAACAAAATAATTATTATTCCGTTATCTTTACCAGAAAAAAAAGTAATGTCTGATTTTGCACAAGCAGGAATTTGACCCCACTCTTAACTTTGAAAATGCAAAACTTGGAAATTAAAAGATTTAAAAAAACAACACTTCTGCTACCATGAAGTATATCCTTAATTTTTTTCATCCAAATAGAAACTCATGCGGCACACTAGATTTGTTGAATTCACCTGGAATGATCCATATGCAATTGTTAACTGATGCTTAGCGATTTGTCCCATTTTAATTTGGTATAGTTCTGACAATGGCATCCATCAGAAAACCATAAAAGTTTTAAATTAGCATTAAGCATGTGCACGAAAAATGGACGAATAAGTCAATATCACGCCAACCTATTTAGATAATTCTTTTTTTACCTGACTTCGAAACAAATTGAGATGGTCCCGTTGGCACCAAGTCGGGGTTTGATGAAGAGATTTTGGGGAAATCAGTTGAATTTAGTAAGGTCCGACCGAGACCCATATTGTAGTCTTGGCCGAGACCGAGACCGAGAATAAATTTGATTCTCGGCCGAGACCGAGACTTGGTAGAAAGGATAAAAAACGTATAAATTACATAAAAAATCCCTAGCAAATACCTATAGTAAGTCCAACGTCAAACTAAATACAGCAATTATTTCGGAGATTTTCTTTTTTTATTTATTTTTTTATGTAGTATGATAGGGGTCGCTTCCTCTAAATTATTCTTCCGTTCATTTCAAAGTGAAATTGAAGTCGGTTCATATCAATATGAGACCAAAAAAATCGCAGTAAGTTCGCGAGATGGCGTCAAGCTCGCCAATTACAGCTTATTAAGAATCTCGGCCACGGCCGAGAGTCGAGAGGGATATCTCGGCTCGATTTTTGGCCGAGAATGTCGAGATCTCGGTCGGACCTTAGAAATGGCAGCACTTCCCTTCTTTGACGTCAGCAGTGGACCACTTTGGGCATCTATGGGTTGACCCATCTATCGGTATACGTACTTGTTGATGGCGTTCTTGATCATCTTGGAGTAGGAGTGCAGGTTGACGTGGGCGAGCAGGTTGGCGGAGCAGAGTAACATGGCGCACGGGTTGGCGATGTTTTTGCCGACGGCACCGGAGAAGATGTGCCGGGCACCCTGGAGAACAAACACTTTATTATTATTTCATTCTATATGGTCAAGAAGATCTGCTGGGAGACCACCGACAAGATGGTCCGACGACATCTGCCGAACCGCAACAAAGCAATGGATGCGATTAGCACATGACCGAGGAAAGTGGCGTAATAAAGAAGAAGACTATACCCAGCAATGGGTGGACACGGGCTGAATAGATAGGTAGATATGAAATCCCCTCGTGTCCCCGAGTCCCCTCACCTACTCAAACACAGTACAATCCAGACTATACAAAGCACCAGCGACCACCCCAGCCCTCCCACGAGTCCGCTAGCCAGATTGTCCCCACAGTCCCCCGGTCCCCTCGTATCTCCAAGTCCCCTCATATGCTCGAACACAGCGCACTCCGGACTATACGAAGCACTTGCAACCACTACCCCTCCCACGAGTCCACTCGCCAGGTTGTCCCCAATGTCCCCCTGTCCCCTCATGTCCCCAAGTCCCCTCACCTGTTCAAACACAGCGCACTCCGGACTATAGGAAGCACCAGCGACCACCCCGGCTCTCCCAAGAGTCCACTCGCCAGATTGTCCCCAATGTCCCCCTGTCCCCTCGTGTCCCCAAGTCCCCTCACCTGTTCAAACACAGCGCACTCCGGACTATAGGAAGCACCAGCGACCACCCCGGCTCTCCCAAGAGTCCACTCGCCAGATTGTCCCCAATGTCCCCCTGTCCCCTCGTGTCCCCAAGTCCCCTCACCTGTTCAAACACAGCGCACTCCGGACTATAGGAAGCACCAGCGACCACCCCAGCCCTCCCACGAGTCCACTCGCCAGATTGTCCCCAATGTCCCCCTGTCCCCTCGTGTCCCCAAGTCCCCTCACCTGTTCAAACACAGCGCACTCCGGACTATAGGAAGCACCAGCGACCACCCCAGCCCTCCCACGAGTCCACTCGCCAGATTGTCCCCAATGTCCCCCTGTCCCCTCGTGTCCCCAAGTCCCCTCACCTGTTCAAACACAGCGCACTCCGGACTATAGGAAGCACCAGCGACCACCCCAGCCCTCCCACGAGTCCACTCGCCAGATTGTCCCCAATGTCCCCCTGTCCCCTCGTGTCCCCAAGTCCCCTCACCTGTTCAAACACAGCGCACTCCGGACTATAGGAAGCACCAGCGACCACCCCAGCCCTCCCACGAGTCCACTCGCCAGATTGTCCCCAATGTCCCCCTGTCCCCTCGTGTCCCCAAGTCCCCTCACCTGTTCAAACACAGCGCACTCCGGACTATAGGAAGCACCAGCGACCACCCCAGCCCTCCCACGAGTCCACTCGCCAGATTGTCCCCAATGTCCCCCTGTCCCCTCGTGTTCCCAAGTCCCCTCACCTGTTCAAACACAGCGCACTCCGGACTATAGGAAGCACCAGCGACCACCCCAGCCCTCCCACGAGTCCACTCGCCAGATTGTCCCCAATGTCCCCCTGTCCCCTCGTGTCCCCAAGTCCCCTCACCTGTTCAAACACAGCGCACTCCGGACTATAGGAAGCACCAGCGACCACCCCAGCCCTCCCACGAGTCCACTCGCCAGATTGTCCCCAATGTCCCCCTGTCCCCTCGTGTCCCCAAGTCCCCTCACCTGTTCAAACACAGCGCACTCCGGACTATAGGAAGCACCAGCGACCACCCCAGCCCTCCCACGAGTCCACTCGCCAGATTGTCCCCAATGTCCCCCTGTCCCCTCGTGTCCCCAAGTCCCCTCACCTGTTCAAACACAGCGCACTCCGGACTATAGGAAGCACCAGCGACCACCCCAGCCCTCCCCCGAGTCCACTCGCCAGATTGTCCCTATGTCCCCAAGTCCCCTCACCTGGATTCCAAGGATTCCATTCCCAGGATACTATATCCTGCCCATCTTGTATACAACGCCATGTCCTGCTCATCTTGGCACAATTGAACAATTGTTTTCGGGGGCGTTTATGAGCTGGCGTTAGACATAGCGTTGAAAATGTCGGAAAAAAACAATTTTTTTTTTCAAAAATGTATGAAAACTTGGTTTTTTTCAGAAACAATCAATGTCACTGTCACTCTTTGCCATCTGTTTCAATTGACTTTTTCTCTGTGACATCGCGTTCTCCTGGTATAAGTGAAAATTAGACCTAATTTACATTTACATTGGTTTAGAGTTGAAAATTAAAGTGGAAAATTTCATTGTTTTTTTCGAAAAATCAGGAAAAAAACGAGCTGTTTGGAAAGAAACGGGATTTAATCCGGAAATTTTCAACGCTTTAGACGTCCATGTTATTTATGGTCGCAGCCCTTACCTGTTCAAACACAGCGCACTCCGGACTATAGGAAGCACCAGCGACCACACCAGCTCCTCCCACGAGTCCACACGCCAGGTTGTCCCCAATGTCCCCCTGTCCCCTCGTGTCCCCAAGTCCCCTCACCTGTTCAAACACAGCGCACTCCGGACTATAGGAAGCACCAGCGACCACCCCCGCTCCTCCCACGAGTCCACTCGTCAGATTGTCCCCAATGTCCCCCTGTCCCCTCGTGTCCCCAAGTCCCCTCACCTGTTCAAACACAGCGCACTCCGGACTATAGGAAGCACCAGCGACCACCCCAGCCCTCCCACGAGTCCACTCGCCAGATTGTCCCCAATGTCCCCCTGTCCCCTCGTGTCCCCAAGTCCCCTCACCTGTTCAAACACAGCGCACTCCGGACTATAGGAAGCACCAGCGACCACCCCAGCCCTCCCACGAGTCCACTCGCCAGATTGTCCCCAATGTCCCCCTGTCCCCTCGTGTCCCCAAGTCCCCTCACCTGTTCAAACACAGCGCACTCCGGACTATAGGAAGCACCAGCGACCACCCCAGCCCTCCCACGAGTCCACTCGCCAGATTGTCCCCAATGTCCCCCTGTCCCCTCGTGTCCCCAAGTCCCCTCACCTGTTCAAACACAGCGCACTCCGGACTATAGGAAGCACCAGCGACCACCCCAGCCCTCCCACGAGTCCACTCGCCAGATTGTCCCCAATGTCCCCCTGTCCCCTCGTGTTCCCAAGTCCCCTCACCTGTTCAAACACAGCGCACTCCGGACTATAGGAAGCACCAGCGACCACCCCAGCCCTCCCACGAGTCCACTCGCCAGATTGTCCCCAATGTCCCCCTGTCCCCTCGTGTCCCCAAGTCCCCTCACCTGTTCAAACACAGCGCACTCCGGACTATAGGAAGCACCAGCGACCACCCCAGCCCTCCCACGAGTCCACTCGCCAGATTGTCCCCAATGTCCCCCTGTCCCCTCGTGTCCCCAAGTCCCCTCACCTGTTCAAACACAGCGCACTCCGGACTATAGGAAGCACCAGCGACCACCCCAGCCCTCCCCCGAGTCCACTCGCCAGATTGTCCCTATGTCCCCAAGTCCCCTCACCTGGATTCCAAGGATTCCATTCCCAGGATACTATATCCTGCCCATCTTGTATACAACGCCATGTCCTGCTCATCTTGGCACAATTGAACAATTGTTTTCGGGGGCGTTTATGAGCTGGCGTTAGACATAGCGTTGAAAATGTCGGAAAAAAACAATTTTTTTTTTCAAAAATGTATGAAAACTTGGTTTTTTTCAGAAACAATCAATGTCACTGTCACTCTTTGCCATCTGTTTCAATTGACTTTTTCTCTGTGACATCGCGTTCTCCTGGTATAAGTGAAAATTAGACCTAATTTACATTTACATTGGTTTAGAGTTGAAAATCAAAGTGGAAAATTTCATTGTTTTTTTCGAAAAATCAGGAAAAAAACGAGCTGTTTGGAAAGAAACGGGATTTAATCCGGAAATTTTCAACGCTTTAGACGTCCATGTTATTTATGGTCGCAGCCCTTACCTGTTCAAACACAGCGCACTCCGGACTATAGGAAGCACCAGCGACCACACCAGCTCCTCCCACGAGTCCACACGCCAGGTTGTCCCCAATGTCCCCCTGTCCCCTCGTGTCCCCAAGTCCCCTCACCTGTTCAAACACAGCGCACTCCGGACTATAGGAAGCACCAGCGACCACCCCCGCTCCTCCCACGAGTCCACACGTCAGATTGTCCCCAATGTCCCCCTGTCCCCTCGTGTCCCCAAGTCCCCTCACCTGTTCAAACACAGCGCACTCCGGACTATAGGAAGCACCAGCGACCACTACCCCTCCCACGAGTCCGCCCGCCAGATTGTCCCCAATGTCCCCCTGTCCCCTAGTGTACCCAAGTCCCCTCACCTGTTCAAACACAGCGCACTCCGGACTATACGAAGCACTAGCAACCACCCCAGCCTTCCCACGAGTCCGCTCGCCAGATTGTCCCCAATGTCCCCCTGTCCCCTCGTGTCCCCAAGTCCCCTCACCTGTTCAAACACAGCACACTCTGGACTATAGGAAGCACCAGCAACCACCCCAGCCTTCCCACGAGTCCGCTCGCCAGATTGTCCCCAATGTCCCCCTGTCCCCTCGTGTCCCCAAGTCCCCTCACCTGTTCAAACACAGCGCACTCCGGACTATAGGAAGCACCAGCGACCACCCCAGCTTTCCCACGAGTCCACTCGCCAGATTGTCCCCAATGTCCCCCTGTCCCCTCGTGTCCCCAAGTCCCCTCACCTGTTCAAACACAGCGCACTCCGGACTATAGGAAGCACCAGCGACCACCCCAGCCCTCCCACGAGTCCACTCGCCAGATTGTCCCCAATGTCCCCCTGTCCCCTCGTGACCCCAAGTCCCCTCACCTGTTCAAACACAGCGCACTCCGGACTATACGAAGCACCAGCGACCAATCCGGCTTCTCCCAAGAGTCCACTCGTCAGATTGTCCACAATGTCCCCCTGTCCCCTCATGTCCCCAAGTCCCCTCACCTGTTCAAACACAGCGCACTCCGGACTATACGAAGCACTAGCAACCACTACCTCTCCCACGAGTCCACTCGCCAGATTGTCCCTATGTCCCCAAGTCCCCTCACCTGGATTCCAATGATTCCATTCCCAGGATACTATATCCTGCCTATCTTGTATATAACGCCATGTCCTGCTCATCTTGGCACAATTGAACAATTGTTTTCGGGGGCGTTTATGAGCTGGCGTTAGACATAGCGTTGAAAATGTCGGAAAAAAACAAATTTTTTTTTTCAAAAATGTATGAAAACTTCGTTTTTTTTCAGAAACAATCAATGTCACTGTCACTCTTTGCCATCTGTTTCAATTGACTTTTCCTCTGTGACATCGCGTTCTCCTGGCATAAGTGAAAATTAGACCTAATTTACATTTACATTGGTTTAGAGTTGAAAATTAAAGTGGAAAATTTCATTGTTTTTTTCGAAAAAATCAGGAAAATAACGAGCTGTTTGGAAAGAAACGGGATTTAATCCGGAAATTTTCAACGCTTTAGACATCCATGTTATTTATGGTCGCAGCCCTTACCTGTTCAAACACAGCGCACTCCGGACTATAGGAAGCACCAGCGACCACCCCCGCTCCTCCCACGAGTCCACTCGCCAAGTTGTCCACAATATTGCCGTACAGATTAGGGGTCACCATCACATCGAACTGGTTGGGGTTTGACACCATTTGCATGGTGCAGTTGTCGACGATCATTTTTTCAAATTCGATGCGGGGGTACAGTTTTGCCATCTGAAACAAAGTTAAGGAAAATTAGGAAATTGTTTTAACTGAGTATTAAATTCTTCTTCGCATAACGCATCAGTATTGTGTCTATGTGTTTCGCTTCGGGGTTGGCAAGTTTGATTAACGAGTGCAAGAGAATGTTAGAGAAGAACGAATGTGTTAATAAGTAGTATTATTTAACTAATGTTCGTGACGCTATAGTGTTTAAGTAACTGTAAGTTGCGAATGTAATTTTTATTAAATAAATAAATGTATTGCGATACAGCGAGGAAATGCCGCCAGCATCCAATGTCACAAGGGCCAATCTTAGATGTGTGTTAGGTTAAGCAAATTACTTTTTTTTTATTTGATTTTTTTTTTGAGGTTGCTGGCGGCATTTCCTCGCTGTATCGCAAGTAGATTACTTAGATCTAACTATGCAAACATACATTTATCTGGTGTTAATAAGCCCTTACATTCCTTAATACTACAGCCATGCACTACTTGTATGTTTGCCTAATTTACATAAAATCAGCGTGACTCAGGCGACCGTAACCATTGCAATAACAGACAGAAAAAAAAAGCTTCACCCATTAGGACATTTTAGTCGAACTGTGATTATTAGAAGGAGTTAAATAGCATAAGGTACAAACCTGTTCGCAGCTCTTAAGGAAAGTGCCGTCGCCAAGTTTCATAATGTTAGCCTTATGGACAGCGGTGACCTTCTTACGGCCCATCTTCACAGCGTAGTCGAAGGCGAACTTGGCGATACGGTCAGACTTGGCGGCTGTGATAATCTTGAGGCACTCCACCACTCCTGAAATGTCACATTGAGTGACATACATTGAAGTTAAATAAAAACTATGAATTAGTTAACGTTTTATTATTACTACGGTCATTAAGCAGGAAAACAAAACACTTGAGACGCAAGCGCGATGCCACAGGTTACCATGGGCCCGTTTCTTGAAAGCTTGTAACTTGTAATCTGCGACCATATATATAACATGCCTAAAAATTAAAAATGCCCCCAAAACCAATTGTTCAATTGTGCCAAGGTGGGCAGGACATAGCGCTTTTCGTGACACCGCGCATATTTCGGCGCAACATCTTTGACAAATATTTATAGAATATAGCTAATCAAAACTTTGATGGACCAATCACAACTATTTTTATATGGCGGTTTAAGTTTTTATTGGTTGACATTCAAATTCATTGTCGTGATGCATTGAACAGGGGGTGACACTTGTCAACTAAAATCCAGGACCGTTTTTGAAAGGCAATTTAGTATGGCGTGCGGCTTCCATGTTTTATTCGTTCGTTGTAATACAAGTCTCTTTTTGACACCATAAGTTAGATAAGGACTTCCGCTTGTATTACAAATTACAAGCTTTTGAGAAACAGGCCCCATGTAGAAAATACAAACTGTTTGAGCTCAGGGTATAATTTTGAGGTATTTTATTTAGCTTTAATTCGACTACAACAAGGGGATGGTCTTAGTCTTAATCATTCTGATTCGAAAAAAATATTAAAAGTGGACCAATATTTTGGACGTTGTCAAATGAAGGATCAAGGATGGACCTTGTTAAACACACATACTCTCAAATCTAGATTACATGAAAGGATAACCGTTGCTTGGCACTATGCCCGGGATCATATTTAGATTTAATTTTTTATTGTTAAATTAAATTATTGTAATAATAGTAATATAGTAGGCGTAAAATATATAAAATTAGTTTTCATTTCACCATGGCTGATTTATTATTCGCTCTGGATAAAAAATGAATTGCATGTCTAGAGCTTGTGACTATCCGTTTTGTCATTTACTGTATAGATTTATTGATAAAGATCAAATTCATAAAAGCAGTGGTATTTCCTTTTGAAATTTGAATTTTACAGCTATGCTATTCTCTTATTCACATATTCGACGCTGCGTTCGTCAACGAGCTCGACGTCGAGACAGCCTTGTCTAAAATCCTAGCTGTTTGATTTGACATTAGGAATCGAGGTTGTGAGCGAGTTCGTCGCTGTTTTTCGTTAGAGAATACGAAGTTCGTACATTAAACGTCAAACTCTCGACGCAGTGTAGTTCCAGCTCACGCCGCATTCGTCGCCGAGCACTTGTGTCGCTTAAAGTACATTAGTGAATACCATTTTTAGGCTCGACGCTGCCGCAGCGCTGACAGCAAGGCGGTTTCCTTAGTGAATAACACTGCTGGACATATTCTTTCCAAGGATTCTAGATATTATATGCATATTTAAATTAAACGTACCAGGGACGGATTCGTGCTCCAAAGCAGAGTATTCTCCCTCTGTTTGCTCTCGGATGATGATGCAGTCTACGTCCTGAAAAGAAAACGTTTTAATCTGTCTCAATGATATCATAAAATCAATTGACGTAAGCTTAAGCAAACACTGTCGGCATTAAATGATAAAAAAAAAAATCTTAACTGTTTATTTCATCATCCTGTCAGCCGAAAGACGTCCACTGCTGAACATATACAGTTGTGTGCAAAATAATAGCAGCAGTCAAAAAATAGCAGTCAATAAGAAAATGAAAACTTGGACGAATTATTTTGGGACTTTCTTTTGTTACTCAGGTACATAACATAATATTCATTCAAAACGAACTGCAAACTTTACTGAAGCAATATTGAAAGTAAGACAAACGTGGTTATGAAAACCAGCTTTTTACCCCTTAGCAGGAATGGTGTTCAAAACTGAAACACCTAATGGAAAATACACTATTGTGTGCAATTATTATAGTTTCGTATCTTGTCTATTGTTGTCAACCAAAGCTTTACATATACACCCATCTCATCCAGAAATATATATTTTTTCCTGTATGACCATCTTCCTCGCAGAGTGTACATCGATTATTCCGATTTTTTATTGAAGTAATTGGTGTGTTTGCTTCACTGAAGCCCTGGTCATAGCAAACATTAAGAAACAAACCAAGTTATCGGTGAAACTTCAACAAAAAATCGAAATAAGCGAAAATTTGTACACTCTGCGAGGAAGATGGTCATACAGGAAAAAAAATATATTTCTGGATGAGATGGGTGATATGTAAAGCTTTGGTTGACAACAATAGACAAGATACGAAACTACAATAATTGCACACAATTGTGTATTTTCCATTAGGTATTTCAGTTTTGAACACCATTCCTGCTAGGGGGTAAAAAAGCTGGTTTTCATGGCCATGTTTGTCTTACTTTCAATATTACTTCAGTAAAGTTTGCAGTTCATTTTGAATGAATATTATGTTATGTACTTGAATAACAAAAAAAAGTCCCAAAATAATTCCTCCAAGTTTTAATTTTCTTATTGACTGCTATTTTTTGACTGCTGCTATTATTTTGCACACAACTGTACCTCCCCCAAATATTGCCACAATGACCGTTTATTTATAAGAAAATAATTACAATATTTTAGCTTAGTGCAATCTTTAAGGTCTAACCCCCTTATTCATAAACGTTTGTTTACTTAACAAGCCGCTAATAATTGTTTGTCCCTTTCGGTCTTAACAATTTGTCCATAAAAGCAAAAGGGACAAACAATTATTAGCGGCTTGTTAAGTTAACAAACGTTTATGTATAAGGGGGTAAGATAATAACAATAAATCATGTAAATAAATAGTATGTTTATAATAGGTTGCATAAATATGAAATATATTTTTAATTTTTTCATAGGAGACGTGAGAAGAAAAAAAAAAAAAAGAAGTACGTGTCACACGGTATCAAAATTATTTTCGTCTTGGGTGTTAACGCATCCCTTATCTTTCAAATCGCTCAGGGTTTCACTTTAGAATCTCTCACTACGTTTGGGATTCTATTGTGGAATCCATCGCTTTATTCGGACTCCAGGTTAACGTCCTTGCCGGAAATAAATATAATATAATTGTGTTCCCTTGTGACACAATCTATTATTATGATAGTTATCGTATTTCAGTGCAATGAGGGTTTTCTCGAAAACGTATGCCACTAGTTGGCGCCACGTAGCCGTAAGGTCCCGCTAAGAAACACAATTATCTAGCTCCAAAGAAAAACTACCTAGAAGGTTTTGAAATTTTTTATACAATTTTATTAACTCATACAAAACTACAGGCGCTCTGAGAATTTAGACAAGTTTCTGGACCTGACGCCTCAGTGCTGCCGCCTTGGTGAACGTCATTTCCACAGAAATAGATTTGGATAGAAGAAACAAGTTCATTCATTTATATGGCGGCCGAGCGTGTCAGATTTTGTACTGAAGTTGTTACTTGCCTATGATTTTAAATATGTCTCAGGCCCTTGAGTATTCATATTTTTTTGTGTTGTTGCAATTAATATTACTTAAGGACGCATTATTAATGTTTTTGTTCACTTCAACTTACAAAATTTGACGCCCGAAAGCTGCAAGCTGCGATTAAAGACGGACAACTCAGTGAAATCCACTGAGTTGATTTGACACGCTAAGTAGATACGTTTGCTTGATCTATGGTATGTCATTTCAGAAAACCCTCATTATTTACCCTATCTTTGAGTACCTTGTGTCGGCAGTTGACGTTGGGTAGCGACTTGACGTGCACCACTTTGGCGTAGAGGTCCAGCGCGTTGCGGTTTCATGTTGAGGGTCTGCAGCTCGCCTGTGTGGAAGTACCTTGTGTCGGCAGTTGACGTTGGGTAGCGACTTGACGTGCACCACGTTGGCGTAGAGGTCCAGCGCGTTGCGGTTTCATGTTGAGGGTCTGCAGCTCGCCTGTGTGGAAGTACCTTGTGTCGGCAGTTGACGTTGGGTAGCGACTTGACGTGCACCACGTTGGCGTAGAGGTCTTTGATCAGTGTGTGTTGCCAGTGATGACATACGGTACTGAAACGTGGCCGCTTACAATGGGCCTCATAAGAAGGCTCAAAGTCACCCAAAGGGCAATGGAGAGGGCTATGCTAGGAGTCTCTCTGCGTGATCGGATTAAAAATGAGACCATCCGCAGCAGAACCAAAGTAACCGAAATAGCTCTCCGAATCGCTAAACTGAAGTGGCAGTGGGCGGGGCACATTGCGCGTAGAACCGACTGCCGTTGGGGCGGGAAGGCTCTTGAGTGGCGGCCACGTACCGGAAGGCGTAGCGTGGGTAGGCCCCCCACAAGGTGGACTGATGACCTGGTGAAGGTCGCAGGAGTCCGCTGGATGCGGGTGGCGCAGGACCGGTCATTGTGGCAATCTTTGGGAGAGGCCTATGTTCAGCAGTGGACGTCTTTCGGCTGATATGATGATGATGATGATGACGTTGGCGTAGAGGTCCAGCGCGTTGCGGTTTCATGTTGAGGGTCTGCAGCTCGCCTGTGTGGAAGTACCTTGTGTCGGCAGTTGACGTTGGGTAGCGACTTGACGTGCACCACGTTGGCGTAGAGGTCTTTGATCAGTGTGTGTTGCCAGTGATGACATACGGTACTGAAA